>CACKRE030003488.1:46655-98250 GCA_902602495.3 Ectocarpus sp. CCAP 1310/34
AGAGAGAGAGAGAGAGAGAGAGAGAGAGAGAGAGAGAGGAGAGAGAGGGAGAGAGAGAGAGAGAGCATGCCCTGTTTTTTTGTGGCAAGGGAAACTTGAGAATATCAACCCAAAGCCGGCTCCACCCCTTGGGGTCCTGGTACTTCTGATGAACAATACATCGTCTCCGTAGAGACAGACCGGTCCCAGCGAACTTTAATCGGTATTTTTCATTGGTCGTGCGAGGGCAGCTGGAAACAATGAGGTTCAAAGTCTGCACAGCCGCCGGCTGCAACACGAAGTACATCGCCTGACATAAGATAGATGCGTCCTGGTAAAATGAAACGAGTAGAAGTGGAATTTTGTCTGGTTTGCAGCAAACGACGCTCAAAGAACAATTGCACGATTGATTATGCATACACACACGCTGTTTTATTCAAAAGAAAAACGTTGAAATAGCATCATAGCCTCCGCGGCACAACTACTGGTATTTATGTTGACACCAGCGAAAACCCCCACCAAACCTTTGGCCGAAAAATGTGGTATGTTCATTAGGGTGAAGCAAGAATTCATGTTGTTTGTATTCCCTTGCCTGCCACTGCCTTGGCCTCGTGTAGCTTCGGAGGCGGTAGAACCGTCCAGCGCACGATCACTGCTCGCCCTTCGCAAGGCACTCACGAACATGTAGGAATGATATGACTGAGCAGCATGACTACGGCCCAAACGATTTCAGTATCCTCGCTCAATCTAGAGTGCTCGCGGTGATGCCGCCGCCAAACACATTCACTGTACTGCTGTACTGACAAACAAATAAAAATATCCTGGTTGGTGATTCATGTTCGTGATAGTTGCTGCTGTGTGTGTCGACAGAGTGACGTAGAACAACTTGATTGGACAGTTTGAATTGTGGTACTGTCTGCGTTGAAGATCGCTGAGTAGCCGCAAATTATCAGAACAGCAAGGAACGTTCTGTGGGAATGTTCTTCGTGGATGGTACACTCACCGAGTGTGTTTCTTGTGGATAGTGCATCAGTCAGAGGATTCATGGTACGNTGGTACTGTCTGCGTTGAAGATCGCTGAGTAGCCGCAAATTATCAGAACAGCAAGGAACGTTCTGTGGGAATGTTCTTCGTGGATGGTACACTCCCCCGGGTGTGTTTCTTGTGGATAGTGCATCAGTCAGAGGATTCATGGTACGTTGTGAAGTACGTTAGCCCCTGTCTGTTGAGTCTTTGTGTTCCGATATCATTATGTTCTGCTTTTGTGCGTTGGTCGAGCGACATGAGTGGTGCTGCGGTGCTGCTGTGCTGCGGTGTTAGCCCCACCCTCGCTCACTCCACCTTTTGACCTGTTCTCCTGGTCCAAGGTCTCATCAATACGACATCTGACTCTTTTCCCCAGTAGCCACGAGTTTACCAACACGTTATAGCGAATCAGTCGACTGCTGCTTGTCCCCTCGGACTGTACGACAAGACTGAACGGAGAAAGATTGATCACCTTGCATCGTGATGAGTGGGCCTGCTGGGGATCATGTGGATGACCCACCTCCGGGTGATTCGCAGAATGTTTTTGGTGGTGAGAGATTGGATTCGATTGAGACACAGTTGTTCCAGCTCACGACTATAACCAAATCGTTTGTTGGGCAACGAGGTGATCAGAATGAGTCCTCTGTTCCAGTAGCTGCTGCACCCGGAGGCGGGGGAACATAGAAAGCTGGTGCGCATCAATCGGATGTCACTGGCAGGACTGCGAGAGGTACGGGCAGCAGTGCCCTAGTCCTTGGCATGTCCAGCATGTGGGTTGGGAGTAGTTAGTTTTAGAGACTCAGGCTTGAACCTTTGTGTGAATTTTGCAAGT
This sequence comes from Ectocarpus sp. CCAP 1310/34, assembly GCA_902602495.3. Classification (NCBI taxonomy): domain Eukaryota; class Phaeophyceae; order Ectocarpales; family Ectocarpaceae; genus Ectocarpus; species Ectocarpus sp. CCAP 1310/34. Next base: position 48,493 of record CACKRE030003488.1, read on the forward strand.
CGTTCCTCTACTGGTGGTGTGCCAGCGGCGGAACCGACGCCGGTTGGCATCCTTCAGATGGTGCTACTGGCAGAAATGCGGGAGGTACGGGCAGCGATGCCCCAGTCCTTGGTATGTCTGGTAAGCATCAATCGGGTGCCACCGGCGGGAGTACGGGAGGTACGGGCGGTAATGCCCCAGTCCTCGGCACGTCCAGCGTGCGGATTGGAAGTAGGAGTCTTAGTAGATTCAGGCTTGAACCCCGATGCAACTGATGTGAATCGTTCCTCTGTAGGTGTTGCAAACTTTGGTGCGATTGGAATTGGAAGTGCGACTTTGGGTAGTCAGTCTTTCATTCCAGGAATGGTAAAGTGGGGCCTTAGATAGCCAGCCTTCCATTCCGCCCCCATCTACTCCATCGGGTGAGTGATGGGGACGTGTCGCCAATGGAAACAAATATATTCCTGGGGCTGGCATTTCTGACACAGGAGAGAAGTTGGGTAGGAGTCCTTTTAAAGTTCCCATAGCTCCTGTTGTTTTTGACGGGACTGATGTTGTCTCGTATCCGTTGTGGTAAAAAAAATTCGGCTGCGTGCCCTCCACAATGGTCTATTTGAAGCGTTGTGTGTGTCTACGCATGAGATTCCGATTGCAAGCTTTGAATTCGACGTGACCCCCTCGGTACAGCAAAAATTCAGTGTGGATGTGTGCTGCGCCAGGCAGAAAAGAGAACAATGTGAAGTGTGACATGGTGCAATTTTCTCAATCAGATTGAACAACTCGCATGATCTCACGTATCTGGTAGCGTATTACGAAGNAAAAAAAATTCGGCTGCGTGCCCTCCACAATGGTCTATTTGAAGCGTTGTGTGTGTCTACGCATGAGATTCCGATTGCAAGCTTTGAATTCGACGTGACCCCCTCGGTACAGCAAAAATTCAGTGTGGATGTGTGCTGCGCCAGGCAGAAAAGAGAACAATGTGAAGTGTGACATGGTGCAATTTTCTCAATCAGATTGAACAACTCGCATGATCTCACGTATCTGGTAGCGTATTACGAAGTTATTCTGCTTGAGTGCTTGTCGAATGATGATGCTGTTCGCAAATACTCTTATTCGTGTGAGGAAGGACAGATGTGTCGAAGAATGGCGTAGCGGACACGATTACTGCTTTCCACATGACAGACTCTCTCTCAGCATTAAGGATGTGAAGTCTTGCTTTTAGAAAGCATGAGGGATCATTGGTGTGACTTGTGAAGTAGCACTGTCTGGAACCCTGGAGTAAGTGTTTGTGATTGGTGACAGCGAGTGTTCAATATAGTCGGAGAAGGTTTGTGCAACCATTTTTCTCCCAGGGCAGTGTTTGATGACAAGTTATGAAATAGCCTTGGAGGTCTTGATGGTATGATGGCTACTTTCGACGGAACAGTTATTTTTTCAAAACTTGGATGGCATGGTTGTTGCTATTGTGTATCGTCTGGGTGATAAATATATTGGTTCGGTGTTAGCTGCCTTCACCCCTCTAGACCTCAAAGCAACGAAGATGGATGTGAACGAGTTTCATAACGTTTATGGTCATCCACATGAGGGATTGCTTCGAACAACTGCAAAGCGACTGGGTACTGAGTTGACTGGTGAAATTCATGCGTGTACGGGATGTTCGATGTCGAAGGCATTCAAGAAAGGGGTTGCTCATGAAACAAAATGCAGATCGGACGAAAGTTGGGCAGAGTTTTTGTTGACGTGGGAGGGCGGAAGGACGTTGCGTCCGTAGGGGGTAAGCATTACCCCATGATAGTGAAGGATGATTTCACAAGACGTATATGGATGTATTTCCTGAAAAGTAAATCAGACCTGCGAGTGCTTTCCGGAGTTTCCTCGCAAGTGTGCATGCTGATGGTATCCCATCATTGGTTGAGATTGTTAGATCTGACAATGGCGGGGAGTTTTTCGGAGGAGAATTTGCGTCCGTGTGCAATGAGCTCTTGATTGAGCAAGAGTTCACCCCGGCTTACAGTCCCCAATACAACGGTGTTGCAGAGCGTGGTTTGGAATTGATTGAGGCGGCGGCAATGGCTGCCCGTATTCAGGCAAAAGTTTTGTTTGGGCATGTGCAATTACCCAAGACTGATAGACTATGGGCTGAGGCAATGCGCTGGGCTTGCGAAGCAAACAACCACACAGCATGTTCCGCTAACCCCGATAGGAAGTCGCCGTATGAGATGTGGCATGGTGAAGCTAGTCCTGCTAGACAGTATCTGTTTTTGAAACCGGCTGACTGTAGGTGGCAGCGACCGTCCAAGCTGCTGCCGGGTGAGGCTTGCTTTTATGTCGGCCCTTCGAGAGACTACCCACGTGACTGTCATAGTGTACTTGCAAGGGTTGGAACTATTCAGGAAACGAGGAATGTGACGTGGGAAGCGTTGCCGTCACAACTCCCTCCACCGCAACCTTCTCTCTTGCCGATTAGGGTCGCAGAGGAGGGAGGGGAGGAACGTGACAACGATTTAGAAGATGAGGTATGGCCGCTTTTAGGGAGAGGAGTTCCCCACATTCTTTTGCGACGTAATGTAACGGTCTCTGGTGGAGCAATCGATGAGGTTGGCAGTGTTGATGCAGGCAGCGTAGGTCAACCCCCTCTGTGCCATCTTCGCCCGCGATTGATTCCCCCAGTAGCACAGCCCCCCCTGTGTCTTCTCTTCTGCAGACGAGTTCACTGATGAGGAAGGACTATTGGATAAAGCTGACCATTGGACTACGTGCACAGTCATCCGATGTGTTCTTTGTGTTGGGAGTGTAGAGCAGCTGGGCCATGACGGGCCGTGGTAGGGTAGGGACGTGTAGGAAAACGTGTTGTAAAATGTATTGTGAATTTATCGGGGGCGTGCTTCAGCTCGTCAATCGGTCACGGCATGGAGTCACGGGTCACGCTCATCACGCTCAAAGCACCTAACGAATGTCCATGAATCTCCACCATGCCATCACACTCCCAAGGAAAGTATGAAGAAACTTCCTGTTCCTCCGCACTCGTCACTACATGAATACGTAAGATATCACCCACCATGCTATGCTACGAGTATATCTAATAAGGACAGGGAGGGCCGGAGACAGGGGAGGCAGAATCGGCGGGTCCGGGAGAGCAGGAGGTAGAATCGGAGTCATTTCCCCATGCTACGCACGTACCATCTAATCGTCGTGCGCGGCATGAGCTTGCTAGTTGCAACAACGCTGCGAATGAGAATGTTGAAGTCAGAGAAGGAATAACCCGTGCGCAAACTCGGGCAGTGAATTAGCAGAGCGTACCCGGCCTCATGGCCACTCTAGGACCCATCCCCACATCAGAAATAAGAGAGGCACTCTAGTGGAACAGAGAGCATCTGATGCAATGGAATCGCCGAAAGTGCTCATTCAGGACGGAGAGTCAGAACCGAGTAGCTATAATGAAGCCCGTCAGTCAAAATACTCCTCGATTTGGGACAAGGCAATATCTGCAGAATTTGGAGGCTTGTTAAGAGCAGGAACGTTCGCGTTAGCAGTAAAGATTCCAATAGGCTGTAACGTGATAGATGCGAGATGGGTCTACAAATGGAAAGCAAATGAAACAGGCAAGATACTGAAGGCCAAGGCTAGGCTTGTAGCGAAGGGCTTCAAGCAGAAGCATGGTGTGGATTATTTTGAGACTTTCTCGCCTACTGCACATGCTGCATCGATTCGTTTGTTGGTGGCATTGGCGTGCAAGTATGATTTGGAACTTCTCCACCTTGACATTGAGCAAGCGTTTGTTCAGTCGGAATTGGATCACGAGGTGTTCATGAGGTTGCCTCCTGGCTGCGATTCGATGACAGGAAAGGTAGTTCGTTTAGACAAAAGTTTGTATGGACTGAGACATAGAACATTTCACAATAGACTTGTGTCGGACCTGAAGAGGATTGGTTTCGAACAGTCTCTGTCAGACCCGTGTTCTTCGTTTCATGATGGGAGACGAGGTGTTGGGTATGATTGCGATTCATGTGGATGACATTCTGTATGCAGGAATTGAGAGGCTTGCCAAGATGGTTGTGGAAGCGCTAGGTGACTCTCTCCCCACGAAGAATTTGGGCGAGGCCAGGTTCTTTCTTGGTTGCGCATTCATTCGCGACCGCGAGGCTGTTACGATTGAGATGTCTCAAGATAGTTACATCAGCAGTGTTCTTGAAAGATTAAATGTTTGACGCACCAACTCGATCCCTGCTTCCCCTGCTAACGATTACAGGTCCGTGATGGAGGAGGAGGAGGCAGGGGGTGTGCCGTTCCGAGAGGTGGTGGGGAGCCTGATGTGGATCGCCAACCAGACGAGGCCCGACATCTCAAATGCTGTGCGGGCGGTGGCGAGGCACTCTCACGAGCCAAGGAAAAGCCACTGGAAGGCGGCCCAGAAGATGCTAAATTATCTTCTGGAGACGGCACATTAAATTTTGAAGTACAAGCNAAGATTCTAAATTATCTTCTGGAGTCGGCACATCTAACTTTGAAGTACAAGCAGGACACTATGGTAGATGTAGGCACCTTGGTGTACGTAGACGCAGACTTTGCCAGTAAGGCCACTGACCGTAGATCAGTTTCGGGAGCACTAGTTCTTGTAGCTGACTGTCTTGTTGCTTGGATTTCTAGGACGCAGGAATGTGTCACACTTTCAACAACTGAAGCAGAGTATGTTGCGATGAGTGACGGTGTAGAAGAGGCTCTGTTTGTCAACGGAATGCTCGAGTTCTTGAGGCCTAGTGATAGAATCGGTAAGATTCNCCAAGCAACAAGAATCCTCTCAGTTCGTGTAACAGTAAGCACATTGACGTGAGGCACCACTTTCTCAGGAATTTGACAGAGGAGGGAGTGTTGGAAATCAGGCATGTCTCTAGCGAAGGACAGCATGCGGACATTCTGACGAAGGCTCTGCCGAGAGATCTTTTTGAAGTTCATCGTAATTTTGCTCTAGGCTCGAGATCTGAGAAGTAGAGGTCCGAGTTGTGTTTTATTTTGGTTGTTTTTCTGATATATATTTGATCTGGTCGAGACAACAGCCCCAAGGGAGGGTGTTCGTGATAGTTGCTGCTGTGTGTGTCGACAGAGTGACGTAGAACAACTTGATTGGGCAGTTTGAATTGCGGGACTGTCTGCGTTGAAGATCGCTGAGTAGCCGCAAATTATCAGAACAGCAAGGAACGTTCTGTGGGAATGTTCTTCGTGGATGGTACATTACCCCGGGTGTGTTTCTTGTGGATAGTGCATCAGTCAGAGGATTCATGGTACGTTGTGAAGTACGTTAGCCCCTGTCTGTTGAGTCTTTGTGTTCCGATATCATTGTGTTCTGCTTTTGTGCGTTGGTCGAGCGACATGAGTGGTGCTGCGGTGCTGCTGTGCTGCGGTGCTGCGGTGTTAGCCCCACCCTCGCTCACTCCACCTTTTGACCTGTTCTCCTGGTCCAAGGTCTCATCAATACGACATCTTTTCCCCAGCAGCCACGAGTTTACCAACAATTCACGCTCGCATAGCTCACACTGGCGCGGCAGATGGCAGGCCTGGCATGTGTGACAGCATACCGGCAAACAACCTCAATACGACAGGACGAATACGTTCGACTGAATATGCCATTGTTCGCCCCAACGAAGGAAAAGTTCAACCAGTGAGACATCTACTGTACCAACTGCAGCTTTATTGTACCGAGTGTCATGTTGTAGGCATCAGTCGAACCCACCCTAGGGCTAATTGCGCGAGCCGAGCAAAAATATTCAAGTAGCGCGCGCGGCGTATTTGACATGGAGGAATCGAGTCGAACACGCATGAGAAAACGAACGAAGGTGATTTTTCTCTAAGATAAAAAGAAATCGGGAATCACCAGCAGCGCAACACACGCCCTCCAGGCGTCCTTGCCTCACCTGGAACAAGACTCGAACATACTCGGTCGTAGAACTGGCACACGAGCTACATTGCATGTAGATGTGCGTGTAGATTATGAGAAAGGGCGTGGCCATACGGACATCACTGCCGCAGAAAACACCAAACGTCATCGATCCCACACTCTTGGCTCTCCGCTGATCCCATGCGTGTGTGTTTCGTCCCATCTGTTCAAGCACAACAATGATCAGTCTCGTGCTTATTTGTGCAGAGTTTGCCGTACACACGTTCTCGTCTCCCTCCGATACATGTAGATACGCCAAGCAAACTGGGCCTGCCACCAATCGCGGCCTAGGGTCTCTCTTGTCTATCTAGACTAGAGAGAGCATGATGCTCTGACCCCGTTTGCCGTTTGCCGAGACATACGACGGAGAGTCGTTTGTCTTCACTAGAACGAAAAGCACTACCTCCTGCCACCGTTGCAACATTTCGATGGCTTCGGCCTCCCGGCCCCACCTAAACTCTGCCTCGACTTTCCACCGTCTGTGCCGACCTTGGGGAGCAGAGTTGAGCACATTGCTGTCACAGGTAGGTGAGGAGCAGCTCCGTGCGCACGTGAGGGTGTGGGGATGAAAGCCGAAAAGTCAGCAAAAGTATCATCGTGTTGCACAGCCGTTCGACAATCAAACAACCAGCCGACAATGGCAAGCAGAGGTGCATTTTGGTTCCCTGCACACTTTCCTGAGGCACACGATGTAGTCTAGGCGCTCGTCGATGCTGTATTGTACGATCATGCGTGACAAGGAATTCATTCACACGGGCGACCATCTCGGCGGGTCTCGAGTTGGGCTGGGTGGTGGGCCTGTGTTGGAGTGGGCTAGGTTGTTGCTGGCCGCACGGTGGACCTGATAAATGATATCGGTCGGAACATGTTGGGTAGACTCTGCTGCGGCCGTCATGCCCACCTGGGAAATGTTTATTGTGAATTGAGTGTGTGCATGGCGGAAGCCGCTTTACAGAGGGTGGCCACGCCAAAGTAGAGTCGAGGTGACATGAGGCATGCCATTGCAAATCGTTCAGCAAGACATGACATGAACCCTTTTTACCGTTGGCAGATGAGCATGCGTTGTTGATGTGATCCCGCATGCATATCACATGAAGGTGATTTCGTCTCAACTAACAATTCAAGCACGAGACACACACAAGCGGGGAATCTCTTCACGCGCACGTCAAACAGCACGTCAACCTTCCTCACTAACAATACTGTAGCTGCCATCGAGACCTGTGTTCGAACGTCAAACACACGCACGCCCAAACGATGGCCAAACGCTGTGGGCTTTTTGAACCCGCAAGCACGTTTCAATGACTACTCGATGACGGAAGGACGAAGGCATCGAACTACCCGCCACGTGTGAGCGAGAGCCTCAAGTTGAGGGCGGTGAGTCACGATGTCGACCGTTCGACGAATTCAGGAAAGAACATGTTTCTCGCAAAACCTCCAACCTAGTTGCACAGAAGACGAGGGAAGGCGAGAGGCGGTTCGAGCAAGGCCGTGGAGGAGTGAAGTAAGCATGCAACTCGCCGTCACCCACATCTACAGTGTCCACCCCACCATCGCAACCCATCGAAAGCCTTGTCAACATCTAGGCGTGCAAATTTCTTCCAACAAGAACATCCGGCACCATGGCAGCCAACATCACCCCTCACAAAATCTTTTCACACAATCTTTGCTCCAGGGGTCGAACGGAGTGAAAAAAACGGTCGCTTGGTAACCAATTTACAACATCTTTCGTAATGTCACATTCCCGCTTGCCTGATGTCATCTGTTTCGTCGAAGAGATCGTGGTAGGCCCCACGAAACAGGCGATACCCAGCACCCGGAACTTTCCTCCTGAACCTTGCGATGCTGTCTGAACGGACTAGGTGGTCCAGCCCAGCCTCTAGCACCAGAACGGGAACCTGACAGATAAACACGCAAAGCCACAATAAACAAAACAATAAAAGAGTGAAAACGGATCACCGAAACAGCTTCGAAAAAGACAGCAACAGGACAAAAGAAAAACAAAAACGATAGAAACACACGAGTTTCGCCCGCGGACGAGGATCGATGTGAACGTGAGGCCCAACAGCGATGCTCATTGTTTCTTCACACCGGCAGACAGGCACTGTGGGTGAGGCCAATGGCGCACTCAGCAACGACTCGCTTCCCCAGGTGCGACCGAAGTTGCAGGGTGTAGCTCCCTCTGGGCAATATTTCGATGTTCGCGCAGGGCGAACGAATAGCGCAGCTTTTCTCTATGTGAGGAACCGGCCGAACCGTTGTCACCAAAGGCGCGAGCGTGACGGTCGCCTCCATTCGACATAGACTGTCTAGAAATCACCGTCCTCAAGGAGCCAGACAAGGTTGGCGTTGCCCTACGTAGGGCGGCATAACTTCAATTTTGGCCGAATTAAAGACAATCATGTCTGGAGAAGTCGGAGGAGTGAGAGCCGATGCTGGAGGAGGGGATAAGGATTGCAGAGGCCGGCGTAGGCGTGGATAGTCCACGCATCTCGGTGGACGAACCCGGCGCGGGGGGTTGAAGACGAGTGCGTGCTAATCATGGCCTTCCCTCTCTTGTTTTCCTGTCCTCTCCGTTTTTTGTGTAGTCCGAAGAGCAAAGTGCCAACGGGTACAACTTTCAAGCGACTTGGCGGGCTCTGCAGCCGGTTGTGTTCTGCGCAGGCGTCGACCTTTGTGATTGGCTCCCGAAACATACTACGGAGCGCACGCAAGGAGGAGTGAGCGCGTTAGGCCGCGACACTAAGTACCGTATAGTCGGAGAGATGGCACCGGGTGCGGTCGTTTCATTCAGCGTTTCTTCCTCGTTTTTTTTTATCGCACCCTGGTGCCATCTCTCCGACCCCGGTGCGGAAATGCAATTAAATCATTCCGCGACCATGGCGCTCCGCCGACACCGTCCCCACGTGCAAAAGGCGTCACATGCACCTCATTCCGGCAGCCCAAAAGGAGCTCAATCTTGGAATTAGGGGTCGGTGAGAGCGCACCCGGTGCGATGTCACCGGCCCCGGTGCGAAAATCGAACTAAATCATGCCGTTCTTGTATTTTCTTGCGCAACCTGGTGCCATCTCTCCGACCAATTCAGTACCGCATGATTTCGCAAACTTCGTCAAACTTTGAAAACGTAGAGCGAGCGGTAACAACTACTGGTACGACCTCTGACCTTGCACAGTGTTCCCCTGTCTCTCTCTTTTCAACCCTCCCGCGCTCACCGATAGCTGATGGAGTCGGCCCCGAGCGCGCTTCGAAGCCACCACGGATTTCGACAACCAGGCAAAGCTTGGTCCCCGCTGGAGCACGCAGCCAACTATGCCCCGAAGGGTTTCCCAGAGACGGAGGCGCTCTTTGTCGTGCGTCACCCTGGACCACTCCATGCTTGCCCGCGCGGGTCGCCGAATGGGGCTCCTGCACTCCCGTCGCGTTTGGGACAGCACGCGGGGCGCGGGGCAAGAAGAAAGAACGATTCACGCCTTTGCACCCAACACTTGCGATTCTTGTCTGTTGCGAAGCTCGAGAGGAGCGTGGCGACGATGCTGCGTTAGGCCGACATGGTGCTCGACAGCATCTAACGACTGCCGGTAATCGTGCCACACTGGGGATGACTCGCTGGCGGCCGCTGCTCGCCGCTTGCTGTAACGCTAGGTGGACCAACTCAACGCAAGCCCGGACGCGGATGTCCGTACAAGGAGCGGACGTATCTATGAAGCCAAGCCGGTCCGATTATGGATCGACGAGACTGCTGTCGTTTGTGATGGCTTTCGCAGCGAAGAAAGCCGTTCTCACCTGTGCCCCTGTCGCCCGAGCTTTGTCACGACCCAGGCAAGCGCTCCTACGACGCCATTAGGTAGTTTTCCGGTGGTAGGCGCCAGCATGGGAGCAGCCAGAACAAGCTTCGCGAAAACATTGTTTATTTTATAGCCATTTACACGTGGAAGATGTTCAACGCGGGGGGTACACAAGAACAAAGTGAAGTTAACCAATGCCATGCGCCACATTTCCTAGGCGTTTTGTAAATATTACAAGCATTTTGGAAGTTCCACACACGATACATGCACCCAAACGGAAGAGGTGGATGGTACCACGGAGACGAGGACATAATTCGAACGTTGTCGCTGTGCAAAAAGGTGCCCACGCTGTGCCTCTATGGCGGAAACTACCCTCACAAACGAACCTCAAACACTAAACGCGGTACTACTCAGACTTCAGGGCAGGAGGAACTTCGAAGAAACGGCATCTACTCCAATATCGTTGGACCGGGTCTGCGTTGAACCCCACCAGCGCGGAGTACACCCGTGTCGGCAATCGGGTGTATTCGCAGTTCGGTCGGTTCTGCGAGACCCCGATAGCCCTCATACCGATTTTGTTTTCATTCTGGGGGGAAGCGGGGCATCACAAACGCAACACCTTTGATTCGACGCACTGGCGCGCAACACGATCACGCACCCGGTGATTCTCGAAATTGCACGATGCCACGTTCTTCGAAACAACGACGCGAGAAAAAAATGCGATTTCTGTCTCACCCCGTCGAAGAGCTCAGGCTCTCGCAGCGCGGCGTTGACCGCTATCAGCCCACCCATCGAGTGCGCCACCACCGACAGAGACAGCGCGGGGAGCGTTCCGTCAGAGCCGAGGAGCTCGCCGTTCACAACGGGAGGGTCTCCGCTGCCAGCCGTTCCCTGGCCGCCGGTTCCGGTCCCACCGCTCGCGTCGCGCGGCCGCACAGTGGCGGGGAGAATCACCTTCGAAAATCGTACCAGGTCCTGTACGTAGTGGTCGAAATCGCTGAACATGTGGAGAACGTGCGCACGCAGCGACAACGTACACCAAGTAAACGTTGCCGCCGTATTGAGTAAGCGTACCAAAGATTACGCGGGTGGCATAGGTCTTAGAAACATGTTGTTCGCGGGGAACCTTTGCGAGAGATAGCTGAAAGGAGACGGAGACAGAGACGATAGGGGACGAAAGGATGGTGCCAACCCAGGTCACGAGTCATGCATGAAGATGCGGACTTGCATCACTCTGTGGTCTTGCAACCGACAGCTGTTTTTCTATTCTAGATCCCATCCGTCATATCATAATGCAGGTTCCACACCCTGTATATCATAGTACATGGGTTCCGTAGCTCAGTGGCAGAGCGTGCGACTGTTAATCGCGAGGTCGAGGGTTCGATGCCCTCCGGAACCGTCTTTTTTACCTCATTTTCCGGTGGTGATGATCAATACGGACAAAGTGGGGAAGGGCGGAAAGGGGCCTTGGATACCTATGGGTGCACGCGTACATTTTTGCAACAACCATGATTTGTCCAAAGGGGGCGGAGGAACAATTCTATACGCCATGTTCTTCTATCAGACGAGAGTGTCGCATGTGTTCCTTCAGGGAGCGGCTTGAGCTTGAGAGGTTTCAAGTTTGCTGGCCATTTGGAAACGTCAGTCACGACCATGCCGAAATTGTTGCGCAGCGGGTTAGATGAAGGTCTGAACCTTGTCTATCGTACCACATTCTGCCCGCCTACTTGCGAATGCAGGCTGTAGGTGGTGGGATGTTGTTTTGCCGGAAAAACGACAGCAACAACGGAAAACATATCAACTTGCAGCGACCTATTTAGACGCATATGCTGAGGTCGCGGCGCGCTCCTTTCGCCGATGTACATCACGCTGCACACCCCTTCAACGCCAACGTCTCCCCCACCCAGGGACGGCAAAATCGAACAAGAGCAACCGCACTGGATTGTCAAAAAGAACGCGTGGTTTTTTGTTGGAAGCCAAGAGAGATCCTGCGCTCTGTTGGTTCATGAATTCGGCAGCTGTGTGGAGGTGTGCTTTCGGCTCCGTGGTGACTCAACCCGTTCTAATCGGGTTGGACAATCGGCGAGTCTCCCTCTTTGCGCCTCGACTACGACACATTACACAACGCTCAATATGTTGCCCATTTCATGTCGTGGGGGTGCTGGTGGGTGCGGCGACAGGGTGGCGGCCGCAAACGTATCCATCCGGCCACACCGTTTGCTAGTTCATACAATGGCCAGCATATCGCATTAACAGGTGAGCCAAATACCGATGTCCGCGCCCTCTCTTACGTGATGTGAGCGACCGTCGGGTCGGCGCCGTCCGGAACTGGAAGCCGCCCCGAGAGTCCCTGGCCGTAGTGGTCGTATGTGTACACCGAGAACCCCCTAAACAAATACACGAACGTCACGGCACAAAAAAAACAAAAAAGGGTAACTGAGCCAACCGGCGCATGGAGAGATGACGGCGGATTGGCGAGTAGTGCCATCTCGGAGGTGTGCCCGGCTTCAAACTCCGGATCAGGATCAGCCGAAGAAATAGGGCAACTTGACGCGGGGACGGGGGGAGTGCTTGTAGGAAGGAGGAATACTGCACACCTTGCGACGGCCCCTGTGATCCCTTGGGGGATCGTTCAACTGTTCAAACAACGTCATGTCGAACCCGAACATCACAACGCAGTTTTACAAAATATGCGAACGAGTGAAGCTCTGGCCTTAGGCCCATGTTGATGGTTTCCAAATCTTTATCTTCCCTTCGTTCGACAAATGTTGGCTTTTTCGACCTTGTGGGCAGTCTGCCTCCCGAACGAATGCGAATCAGCTGTTCGACCTTTGAGAACAGTCACAGCTTTGGCTGAGAGATGTCTACAGATCGCTTACATTTTTCGCCAGGGCCCAGGTTTGATTATTTTTCAAGATGTGCAATTTTCACGCAAGATTTTTCCAACACCAGCTTTTGGACAGATCTTGGCCCAAGATTTGCTCCGAGGTGGCCTTTCGGCCGAATCTTCAACATCTTGCTCTGCTGGAAAAAAATCAAACGTGGACCCTGGCGAAACAAATAGGCGGTTTGCATGCATTTCAGGCAAAGCTGTGACTGTTCTCAAAGGTCGAACAGCTGATTCGCATTCGTTCGGGAGGCAGACTGCCCGCAAGGTCGAAAAAGCCAACATTTGTCCAAAGAAAGGAAGATAAAGATTTGGAAATCAGAAACATGGGCCTAAGGCAACGGCTATCTGATTTGGACTTGATGATTTACCTCGTCGGCAAGCACGTGCTGCGTGCGCAAGTGCGAGATTTGCGCGCACAGAGGGGGTATCCCTCGCGAAGTGTCTCGACGGAGAAAAAATAATATACAACCGACCGTGGGTAGGCAGACGTCGTCGCAGCACCTACAGACCGCACCACGCTAACAGCGAAAGCGACAATAAGAAACGTCACCACACCAATACAACCAAGCGTGAGCACAAATATCCGGCTGGACGAATCCCGACTACGATCCAGCTCGCCTGTCATTGAGGTGAGCAATCGTCTCCCCGTACTTGATCATCGACTCCATCAATCCTGTCAGAAGCACCACACCCGGCTGAAGCTTCCCACCCCCGTCTCCCTCTCCCTCGGAGTACTTCGGAAACCTGTGGTGATAGAAGCAGCAACGGACAGCGCCAAGCGCCACCAAAGGAACAGTACGTGAGGCAAGCACTGGCGTGGGGTAGGGGGCTTCGTGCACGGCATGGTGTATATCGATTGAACAAGCCCCGATTAGGACATGAATTGGCAGAGTACCTCTGGGAAAATGCACGCTCTCTCAATAACCTTCTGCACACTGCGGGAGCATAGACACGCCAGAGCTTCCCGCTAAGCTCGGACCAACACCCGCGGCAAGGCGGTCTTCGAGGGGCGAGTAAATTCCTTGAGTGCTGTACGACAAAACGCCAGAGTGTGGTTCTGTTGTACCTCACCAACTTGTTAGGACACGATCATTCTGTCAACAAACCTCCCGAACAATGCGCCACCTGACTCTTCACCGGCCTTCTAGGATTGAGTTTAAAACCTCTTTCTAAACACCAGCGGTAGATGATGAGACCGTGATCTGACTCACAGCCTGTACCGCACGGGAACGCCAGCGGCCCCCATGAAAACCCCGTCCGTTCCATCGCGAGAAAATCTTCGAAGACCTTCCAGCGGCGCCGATTGTGCCGATAGCTGTTTCGGCCCGGCGGCGGCGGCGGCGGCGGCGGCGGCGGTGGTTTCCGAGGTTGATGAGGAGGAGGGGACGGAACTGTTGTGAATGTGCAGAGGGGAGGTCGGAGAGAGAAGGGGGGGGGTGAGAGGAAAACTGCGTCGGGTCGGTGGACACCACGTATCAGCTTTGCGTCAGCAGTCTAGGTTCAATTGTTGGTGACGTCGGAACTGAACTCATTTGCCGTCCTTGGTGACCGGCTTATCGTGAAGATGCCATCAAGGTGCGTTCTACAGCGCACGAGCCGTACACTTCTGTACGACGAAACAGCTCTCCACAATTCAGTAGGACCGGTGGTAACACCACATCACACAAGGAGCCGAGGGCTGTTGATTTGTTGCTTTGCGACGTCGTTCTCTCCGTGCATCTCCCGAAGAACGGTACACATGCTCGATTCGGCAACAAACCTTGAAGAGTGATACCGGCCAAAAGGTGCGCCGACAGAGCAGGAGCACCACGGCTGACGATTTAATGGATTTGGAATCGTGCAAAGAGGGTGTTATCCCAACATAGAAATGCATCGGCAGTCGGGAAGTTTCTCCACTCACCCATGTGATGTTGCATCTTCGGTCCCGGCAAGGAAGGCGGCCTCACATAGCGCTAGGACTTCTCGAAGCATGTCATCTTCGACAAATGCGGGCAGCCTTTGACGCAACTGCTCTTGCTTCTCCTCCCCTGGTATGCCATGTCAGCGGGGGGGGGTTGCAGGTTGGTCCCCCCGACTGGTGTCAAATATGAGAGTACCAGGTACCATGCGGGCGCCCAGAAGAGATGGATTACACGCTTTTTTGGGTTAGCCTGTGAGCACGGAAGGTCGTCGCTCCACGTGAAGGGTGCGTAAGACGAGGGTATGCTGGATGGAGGAGGGCAATATTGACACTAATCGACACATCAAATAGAAAGTCAGCTTTTAAACTATTTACAAAAATGGCGAAGCAGCAGCACCTAAAACTGCCATTTCTGCATGAGTCGAGGGAGGCTACACTCGACTGTTTCGCACTTCGCACGTGCACGTACATAAAGTGCCCTGTCCGCGATGCGAAACAACTCTTTAAAAATGCATGTCTCTCACGCCCATGCTGCGTCACAACTCGTTTTATTGATATTTGTCTGGCCCGGGCTGGTGAACCTACGTTGAAGGTACTCAATATACGCTACGTACCTAACGTAAAAATACGTTCATTCAGCGTACAGATGTGATGATGTACAACATAGTCTATATAATACATGGGATTTTACACAACATCGTTAACAGTAATCTTAGTTGGAGTATCGCAATGTCTTGTGCATCGCCGAAAACCGCAACACGCTGGTTACATCTTCATCACATATCGGTACACGCGTCCAAGCTTCCTGCTGCTAATTCATCTATTCATGACCTCCCGCGAGCAAAGTTGTCCCGAGAGGAAGCTTTTTGTACACCAAACCAACCGGGAACCCGACTGCCGTGCTATGCCAGAGTGCCACTGGTGCTCTGTCCAGCGTCCAACTACTTCTGCACATGATGCGGCGTCTGGGCTACGGATGTATGCGAATTCGCCACCCCCTGTTGGCGACTGGTGCATGCATCATAACCACGACAAATGGTACCTGCGGTCACACTGAGCCCGGTGCTTGCGGACGGGGGCCGGATCCTGCTCTGGGCTGCGTGAAGTATGTTCCTGGTGCTTGCAGTGAGTGCGTACGTCCTGCCAGCATCGGAGAGGAGGATTGCTACAGCAACGACGCAGGATCGCAATAGCCGCATGGCCGTGTGGGTCTGTTAATACCCAGCCGCCACCCGTGTGCTCCTGTTGGGTACGGGTGTGTAGAGCGTGTTGCTGTGGGCGTTTGCTGTGCTGCTGCTGTGCTGCTGTATTCCCAAAATCGACAATAATCGGAATTCGTGAGCGTGTTGGTTTGGTTCAGGTCAGCCGTTTCAAGAGCAACATGGTGCGCTTTTCCACCGAACATGGGCAAGGCCTTCGAGACGTTTGAGAGTGCGTGAGCGTGATATATACAGTAGAATTCCTCGCGTTGACGTTTTTTGACACCAATAGGAGGTGGTGTGTTTATCAGTCATGCAGTCGAGGTAGCAGCCTGCAGGCACTGCTGAAGCTGGGTGGTGGTTGATGACATCGGCTTCTTCGGACAAGGGCAAAGCAGCAATGTCGGCGTCGGCAGGGGAAGAAGGGCCCTGGGGGCACTCCGATATCTTCCGTGAGCCGACGGATCCGGAAATGATTGCGTACCTTGGGCGGAAGCGAGAGTCGCTACAGAATAAGGTGAGGTGGATGGGTTTGTACAGCCTGGGTTGTACGTAGGCGTACATTTTTCGCCTTTGCTCGTGGTAAGCCGACTGCCCAGAGCTCTGCACACCAAAATACGTTCGGCGTCCCGTGGGTCGCACAAGATACCAGAGCCCCAGGACCGATCTTCATAGCTCTATTGTTTTGCAGCAAACGCAATGACGGTGCTGAAGATAGCGCGTTGGTGCGGCCTCGTCGAGAGCTTTCCGAAAAGATCTCATTTGATCTTCTTGATTTTGGAGGATTCGCGCTTTGAAGTTCGGTCCGGAGGGTGTGGTGTCTTGTGCCACCCACCGTAGTTGTAGTCGACATGCTACCATGATGTTCGCCGCAAAACATCATCCGGGCCGCTCGTATAGCTTCATTCAACTAGATTTGGATTTATGGATCTGAACTCTTCAGTTGGAGAAGAACCGTGGCCGCGGGGCAGGTAAACACTTCCGAGCGATAGCATGGTGCACACTCGTAGCGAGACAACTACACCATGCTACCGGCGCGTCCAGATTACAGAGGCAGCAGCAGGGACGCAGACACAGCATAGCAACACGAATTCGTTGGGAAGACAAACAAAGTTTTTGTGTCAACCTCATCCCGTTGGAGCATCGCAAACTCACCAGTGCTCAAGTTTGACGCTTGGCAGACACACAGATCCCTTGCGATAAAGGCGGTGAATCGACAGCATGCTGAAGTCCCTTGTACTTAAGGGAGAACTTTCAAACCGGGGGAAGTTACGATATCACGACAAGCTGTGTACTAATTATTGCGAACGAAAGCGCCGGGTGCAATGCACCTGGTTTGCATGCGTGAATGTGACTCGATTTTCCATCTAGTAGAAGTCGTCGCTCCCTCGTTCCACTTACCGTATCTCTATTTAAATTACGTTTAACCCAGGGTCAAACAGCGTCGGTTGTAGTGAAGGTCGCGTCGTTTTCATCGGGAGTTCTTGCCCTTTGCAGAAGAACCCCATCGATTTTTGGGACCAGCAACGGTCGTGAGCTGTCCTTACCCTTTTCATCCCCCCCACTTTCCCCTCCAGGTGGTAAATGTTGCCCAGGGGATGTCGATCGGACCAGCTCTGTACCTGTGGACCCACCGCCTGACCTGTGCGGACGTGGTCTCTGTGGTGACTACCACGCGTCCTTCTACGAGTATTTCAACGATGACGACGACGCACAAGACAAAGTACATTGCTGGCGGGGGGTCGCCAGTGGGCTCTGTCGATGGTGACAGGGGTGTTCTTCGCCGGGGACCTCCATTTGACGGTTCTTTCGGGAGGCTAGAAGGTAAAGGGAGGATGTATTCTAAAATAAGCGTCTTAGATTCACAGAGAAAACTGCATGGAATCTGGAAAACACTTTAGGCGGCCCAAAGCGGCCGCGTGCTGGGAGCAGTCTACCGTCGGTTAGAGGCACTCCCAATGATCCAAGCGGAAGCACTTGGGTTTCAGCGTACAGGTAAACATTGATGACGGGTTTCGTAGCTTGAACGTAGGAACTTGTGAATGTTTCTCCACTGCGGCGACCGTGATTTCCACGGTTGGGCTTGAAGTGTGGCGATCGATGTGACCGTGTTTTATCCCGACAACTTGCAACAGGAGGAGGGAAAACGCCCCTTTCGAGGCGAGCTTCCGGAAAGTGGACAATCTTACCCAAGAACAAAGAGGCAAGCGGAGAAGGGGGATTCATGGCCGTCAAGGGCGGAAAGACCGACGCGAAGCTCAGGAGACTCCGAAACGAGAAGAATCTGAGGGCTCCCCTGCATCTGCCGCTGTTCACAAGCCCGCTTGAGGTCGATCCCACCGGCTCCGGCAAGGTAGGTTGTGCTAGGTTGTGGCGCATTGGTTGTATCGCTGATTTTGAGATCGGGACGAAGTTCCAGCTTTGGGTGCAGCGCTTTGAATGGTGCCTTGTTCCCGGAGAACGCGCAATACCCTGTTCAAAACAAACCTAAGCCTTCACGCACGACAGTTTCTTAGCAGACAGAAAGCGTACACTGTGCTTCAAATCCTTAAACATCAATCTTCATAATGTCTGCCTGTTCCGCTTTCCTGAAGACGCAACACCACGCTCTAATCGCGCGCGTGACGTCTGTCTTGTTGACGGCTCGACGTTTGTTCTTGGACAACCCCTCTCCCCGAACAACCCCACACAAAACCCACCACACAAACGCAATACAATACGATGCAACAAAGGTTCACGATCGAATGAGTGAGTGTCTCATGGCCGAGCGTGAGCGCTTCATGGAGCTGTTGGGGAAGGAGAGGCAGGAGCGAATCCATCTCGAGGCCTTCGCGTGTTCCCTCGTGCAGGCTGCTTTTCGTGGCTACCTCCTGCGAAAGAGGTACGAGGATGAGTTGGGTGTGGGGAGGGAAAGTTGAACCAGTAGCCAACTTTCTGGCGTCCGGTTCAACATCTTTCCGCATCTTTCCGCATCTTTCCGCATCTTTCCGCAACACCCACGGCAATGTTTCCTCAAACAGGAAGTACACAGGCGGAAAGTGTTCGTTGTACTGTTCCGAGCGCCTGCGCCGTCGAAGTAACACGCATCCTTCGAAGCTGCACGTTGAAAGCCTGTGGCCTGACTCATTCTCAGATAGAAGTGAGGAAAGGACTTTGTGTTGAGCCCCTAGGTATCTTCGCCGAGCTTACCTAACCCTATCCTCAACTACAAAGAACCACCCTTTCGAGGGACAAACCGACTTTTGTGATGTAATCGACACCCCATAAGAACAACACTAGTTGTGACCTCTGGCTCGACCTCTCACGAAAGCTTTGCAGAGCAGAAAAAACATCGAAGGGAAAGTTAAAACATCACCGGAGTACTCGAGTCGAACGAATTCACGTAGTGGTCGACCAGTAAATGAAGCCTTGAAGAATCGTCTATTTCCGCCCACCCATCGCGCGCTTCACTCGAGGGGAGGGGAAGCGTCTCCCTTGTCGCTTTCGTGCCAGCCACCACAATGAATGAGGATGCGCTGCACAGCCTTCAACATGAAACATAGGCGACAGAAGGTACCTATGATATTGGTGTGTGAAGCGTGATGACGCAGACACAGGGGGCTCGCGTCACCTGTGCTGCTGCTGCTCCTGTTGCCTCGGCAGGTGGGTGGAGGTGGATGCGAGGCAGCGGGTGCGACTGCGGGTGCGGAAAAGCCTCCGCGATTTCCTCAAGAGCCGAGGGGCTCCGTTTGCTCTCGGGGCGTTGGAAAAGCAGCAAAAAGAAGATAGGTACGCATATCTAATCCAGCGCGTGAAATTGTTTCCCCCAACAGGTTGTGTGCATGCAGTCGACGGAAATATGCACATCGTTCAATGTAAACGTAATTTTTCACTCGAATTTTGTTGGTGTACGTTTTGGTCAGGCTCAGAAGTCGCCGTTGGTGTGCGACGGCCAAGCAAAGTTTTACGTGCAAAGCTCAGACGCGAATAACCTGTTCCCGGGGATGATGAAATCGATCCCTCGCTCTGCCTGTCCATTTCTGTCTTTCAAACTATACAATCGCTTTATCGGTTTTTCTCAGCCCATCTTGTCTCTGCCTGTCTCTCTGCCCGTCTCTCTCTGTCTCTCTTTCTCTACTTTGTGTACCCCACCGTACTATCGCGTCACACAGGCTGCGCCAAGCGGCAGCTTGCACTATCCAGGCGTCCTTCCGCTGCTTCCTCGCACGGCAGACGCTTGGGAAGCGGAGGTTGGCGTCGTTCTTGCTCCGAAGGAGGAGGGCCGCGAGGACCCTGCAGTGCTGGGGTCGATACCTGTTTGCATCCCGCCGGCTACGGTGTGTTGTTGTTGCTGTTATTGTCGTTGTTGGTCGATACACCCGTGGCTACTTGGATGAAGCTGCATATCGTGCGCTGGTTCGAAAACGTTTTCAGGATTACGCGAAAGGGTGCTGCGCCATCCTCACAAGCCGCATATGGCGTTCGCAGATCGAAACAGGCCTGATTTCGCACACAACAGTTGCACCACGTGTTGGCACTACTCGGTCCATGAAAAGTCTAACAATCAGCACAACCGCAGTAACAAACCCATTCATTCGTCTGTTCACTCTTGGTGTTTAGTTGTTTGCTAATCAAGAAGGCGCACTGTACCGTGGGTAGTTATGTTGGGTGTAGCAGTGTTGGGTAGAGAACTGGTGGAGTGGCTCACGAGCTCGAGAGCATGTCTCGGATCGTGTTGTGCCCAACCCTCTCCCGAAACCATTCGACGATCGTGCAGATATACCCGTGTCCGGGCGCTGGCCACGTCCCGCTCCAGATCCGCAGTGCTGGTCCAAAAGCACTACCGCCGGCATCTAGGAGCACGGTACGGGCAATCGCCGAGCAATATCTCGTAAAAACGTTCAATCCTCGAATAACATGACACGAGTTCACCACATCCCGCGTGTATCATTGTTGTGGCTGCGCAGATACTCTCACTGTGCGTTTGTTGTTCTGTAACCCCCCACCGCTCGTCATTGCATAGACTGCAAAGGTTTCACTCGCCTACAGCAACAACTGGTTGTCTTTTTTCTCTTGTTGAAACATCGGTTCTCTGCCGTAGGCCGCACTTGTAGACAGAAACCAGGACATCAGTTTTACGACCGTACCGGTTCCCACCCTTACCCCCGCGAGTGTATGCGTTACACGTGCATATCCGAGAACGCTTTACGGCTATCAGTGAACACACGTTGAGGCTTTCCGTTTTGCGCTTTTCTTGTCGCCGAATCGAAAACAGGGTTACGGGCCACAGGAGGCGAGTGGTGCACTCAACCGCAGCTTCTATGATACAAAAACGATGGCGCTTGCGAAAGGTATGCATCACAGATGTATAGTTTTCAGAGAGAGCCGACACGGAATAAACAATGAGTCATATAGGAAGAGGAACATGCATTCCATATAATTGCATCTAATGGAGAACTACCAGAGTTCCTTCCTTAAGACTTGTGAATTTAGCCTAGGGATGTTTGGTCGCGCGACGACATTTCCTAGGCATCGGCTAGAAGGAGCCGCCCTTGAAAACGATTCTCTGTGGGAGCTTGATGTATTCTCGGCGTTTTCATTGGTCCTGCAAGTACCGACGGGGTTGGGAGTATGGAAGATGCCAATGATCCGAGTCCTTGTTAATGTTCCATCCTGCATATGTGCAGCAAGGAGGCAGCTTGTTTGTTCTTACGGATATACTGATATCCGTGCTTACGGATATACTGATATCCGTGCAAACATGGGCTCATCGGGTCTCATTCGACTCAATTGTCCGCTCGAAGTTGTGGACGTACGAAGTATTAACAAGGCTGCTCGGGTCTCCGAACCTTCCGTCCTTCAACCCAATGACGTGGATCGGTGCCGCCCAAAATTCCAACTTGCATGGTTGTCCTTGGCAAAACAAAACGTCGTGCTGAAAATCGGTCGACAGCACAACTTGGTCTACATCTGAGTCTTGCCGTCGATGTTTCGATCAGCAGTCTTACGGTGGGAGCCAATGGTCGGGCCAAAGTAGCGGTGGTGGGTGTCACGCTCGAGGTGGTTTCTCGAACCGCGCATGCCGCCAAAGCGCATCACGTAGTCCGGCCCTGGCTCAGGCCGTTGTGCGCTTGTACGCTCTCTCCCTCGGCCTGGTGTACTCACTCGCGACTTCCGGTACAAGTACGTCATGCTTGGCGAGTACAGTCTCGTTGGGGTTGTCCTGTGATCGCTTTACCGGCCTTCGTCGTGTCTCGCCGTTTCTGCCTTGGTTGACATAGACTCTCGAACAGATCCAAGAGGTGACGAAGTCACGCCTCTTCAGGTCGGCGGCGGCGATACAGCGAATCGTCAGGGGCTACGTTGCGTGGAAGAAGGTAAGCGGTGACAACAAGCAGCAACAATATCTTTCCGCTACTTCTGCGATGAAAACATTCACAGGGTTAACGACAATAGTGATCACGACGGGGGCATGAACAACACTATTCCTCCGAACCGGCACCAGCTCCACCACCAACACCTCCAAGAACAACAACAACAGCTTCCCAGAGACGAAGAGCAGGATGAAAAATGTTGTAGCACTATGGCAACATTGACAACAATCGACAAGTTTTAGGGAACGATTGCTCCCATGTAAGGGACGCCTTGTGGCACACTCATGCCCCGAGCCCTGAGCGTCTGGGACGCCTCTCCCTCGTATTGCATAGACCCATCCGCCTGAACATAATATATGTCTTGTACAATGGCGGAAGAAATAACGTGACGTTTTACAGAATCCATCTGGAACTTTGCCACGTTCTTCGTCACTCTGACCTTTGTTGACCGCGTGTCGACCATGTGTTGAGGGGCATAGAGCAACGCCGATGCATCAGAGAGAGAGCAATACGCAAAGAAACGAAAATGTCAAGACTTATCGATCAATCGCTGAAAAGAAGACGGGCAACACAAGATTGGGAACTTGAACATCCCAAATGAAATGGCCTGCATGTTGAACAACGAACAAACCTACGCGCTTGAATTGACAACAAGGTCGGGAGGCAGCTCACGAGAGTTCGCGGCCTGAGAAAGACCAGGGCCGTGTACACCCTTCAGAAGTTTATCCGCCGCGCGCAGGTGACGACCTTGAGCCAAATAGAGAAGCCACGGTGTCGGATGATCGTCAATTTGGGTGGAAAGCTGAAAAAAGGAAGCTATTTGTCATTACGACCACATCGGTGTTGATCCAGTTGCACCTTATGTCGCTCTCGCCGTGGTGCTCTGTTGCTGTGTCGGCAACTGAGGACAACGATGCAAGAGGCGATACCGCGGTTAATGGTGGGTGGGAGGCCGTCCCTGCTGCCGATTGTAGGGACCCTTGGCAACAAGCCCTCGAGGGGATGCACGTTGTGAGGGGACATACGAGACATCTTCCCCACAACCGCTGGCCACCAAGCCGTTGCTAGTCCAAGGAACCCACTTTCCGGGCATGGTTGTCCATACCCTGTAGAGGGAAGCTCCCCCCGAACAACGTATTTCCACAGCAATGAGGTATCTTCGCTCCCCTTCTCCCAACGCAGCCACAGGTTGCGCTTGGACCTTAGTACCAAGCAAGGTATGTTGAGGAAAAGCGATCCCTCCAGTCCCTACCCAACGGCGCGTCGCGCCAAAAGAAATGCCACTGAGAACTTGTTGGGTCTATGACACACGCGTGGCTTGTAAACACGCATGTACCCCAGGCACGTCAGAGAGTGCGCCGCCTACAAAGGCGCCGTCGACGTGGAACTCGCGCAAGGGCGGCTCTGCACGTCCAGCGAGTCTGCCGGGGCTTCGTGGGGCGCAGGCGGGCAGCAGCACGGAAGAAGGCTGCGACTCTGGATATCTGGCGAGCAGCACGAGAAGGTTGCGATTTACGGTTACGGTTACGGATACGGTTACAGTAGGCAGCAGGTTCGAGACGGAGCCCATTGCTGTAGGAAAAGGTGCACCCACAACCGTCAATTGCAAGGCCCAAAGAGATATTGAAGTCCTGACAGTGGGAGAACTGTGGCGAACCACAACGAGGTGCATCCCCACCTCCGGTGCTATCAACCGGCCAACTCTTTTATCGGGCGCGTGCGGGATTGCCCTGCTCACTTTGCCTACCCACCCGAAAGGAAACGCGTCTCGGGTGGACGCGCTCTACTACGGTCAAGGTCTCGGAGGCGTGATCTTCGACTGCCTCAACACAAAGGACCCGGAGGGGAACTCCCTCCTTGCCAAGGTGGCCAGTGGGGTGGGGCCTATTGCACTCATAAGGGTGGTGCTGAAGTGGGGCGCGGACGTAAACTCGGTAAACATCCGGTAAGATGTGCCAGGGAGCGGGGTTGTAAGAATTTTTGCTGCGAGGGGGAGGGGAGAGCCAGCGCGTCGGTAACGAATATTTTTTCATGTTTTTTGTTTGGAGGTCGGTCGTGTTGTGGAACTCTTCCGCCTGCTCCCATGATCCAGTTTCTCGTTTGATATCGAGGGAATGGAAAATGTACGACGTGTCCGAACTTGCTCGTGTTGCTTGACCGCCTTGTCGTCGTTATTCTCGATTGTCGTCGCCGGTGCGGTTGGGTGTTGTATGGGCAAGGGGGGAGTCAGCGCTTCAGCTGGCCATGTCGAGGAGGAACGTGGAGGTGGTGGACTTGCTCGTCAATCACCCGAACATACGTCTCAACCAAGGTAGGGTTTCGGAGTGTCTAGTGTCGCTTCTAAGTGGTGAGAGTTTGGTTTCGAGTTCAGTGCGCTTTTCGTTGAACCGGACATTCACCTGTGTGGCCGCCGTGACACGTTGATTTTCATTTTCTGATGCGCAGAGGTTCGGAAAGATTTACGACACCCACTAGCCTTACGAGGAGGTTGGAGTTGTTGATGCGCGCCGACCTTCCTCGGTTAGGAACGCGGTCTGGAATACTCATGGGTAGACCTGGGGAAACACCTCGACAAAGACGTAGTTGGAGAATGCATGGTCACCAATCAATGTGGCAGGTAGTGTTTATCCTTCGTGTGCAGCTTCTTCTGACGATGGGTCGAAACAATAGGGCAAGCATGTCCTAACACACGATGATCAACCGTCGAACAAGCACGCCCCCATGAAAATTCGCGGAACCCGCGCCCCCTTTTCAGACCAACCTGGCAAAAGCATTCTTCACGAGGCTGCAGCCCTCGGCCTTCATCACCTGTCCGCGCAGCTGGTGTCTAAGGGCTTGGACATCAACGGGGTCGATCCGCAGAACGGCTGGACTCCGGTGCACTACGCCTGCCACAATGGGTGAGGGTGCCGGTCCGCCAGGCCTCTGCGCCGTCGCATCACCAAACCGATATCGTATCGTTCGCGCGAATTACTTTTCACAATCCCACGCGTACGTTCGCGCCAGCGGTGACCGTTCCAAAGTTCGGATCCAAACCTGAAACACTGCAGTACGACCTACAGCATGGCATGCGCCTGTGGAAGAGTCCAAGTACATTGCAAATTCGAGTTCTTCGCGCAATAAGTTGTTGGCGCCGTCGTGCGGTTTCACTGCCTCCCTACTCTCCCTGATCGGATAGTCCAAGGGTTACTGTTCGGTAGCATCTAAACAGTGCCAAAACCAACGTTATTGTCCAGCTCTGCAGTACATCACTCGTCACAACTGACCATCAATCCCCGACAATACACTACGACGACGATGACTACGACGACGACAACGACCACCGCTGCAGGAGGGATGAGCTAGCCCGTTTGCTCACCAGTAGGTCCGGCACAATGGTAAACGTCGGCGACGCCGGTGGCGTCACCCCTATCCATTTGGCGGCTGCGGGGGGATGGGAGAAGTGCGCAACGAACCTGCTCGAGAACAACGCCTCGCCAGCCGTCAAAAACAACAAGGGGCAGGTGAATTCAATTGAGACCCATCGGAAGTTGTGACGCCATTTTTTGCTTTGCCACCCTTGTGAAGCTCTTGGCCTTACGTACAATCTTCTCGATCGTTTCTAGAATGAATCAGCTTTTCTCTCTGCTGCATGTTTGACAATGTATGTTGGCCGACTTGTTCACCCTCAAGTCAAAAACAGGATGCTTTGTTGTGTTTCATCCGAAGCACGTCGTAGCCTGACCCAAGTGTTTTTTTGTTTGGCTTGCGATGGCATGGTGGACTCCAAAAGAGATGGACATCACCCATGAATAGTTCATCTTGACGTGTGCCAACCTCAATTGCACAAAGAATATGCTGATTGATCCCCTACTTGAAAGTACTTAGAAAGTAAACCTTAAATGTGTGTGGGAACGATGAACGGAGCCATAAGACGGTATGAACTTCATCGAAACCGCGTTTGCTCTGTGTAGGGAGGTGGCGACCATTGAACGATCGATGCCTAGTTTGGGCCGTGGTTGCTCGATATTCCTCATCCGCTGGT
Organism: Ectocarpus sp. CCAP 1310/34; assembly: GCA_902602495.3. Lineage (NCBI taxonomy): Eukaryota > Phaeophyceae > Ectocarpales > Ectocarpaceae > Ectocarpus > Ectocarpus sp. CCAP 1310/34. The sequence goes on from CACKRE030003488.1 coordinate 74,553, forward strand.
GCCACCCGGACACGCCCCCAACACAACACGACACGACACGACACAAACCCATCAGGTCCCAGCCGTTGTCGCGATGCTCCACGGCCACGCGTCCACCGGAAAGAAGCTTCTCCAAGCCTTCTCGGCGGCGAAGACGGCCTCTAAGCGCTCCCGAACCATCGACGCTTTCGCAGCGGTGGCGATGGCATCGGGCGTCACACACGCCGTCAAACCGGTGGTCGACGCCGCCGACAAAGACGAAAACCGAAGGTAGGGCAAGAGTGCTGCACTTCATCCATGTCAACGACAGTAGTAGCAAGTAGTTGGACGCTCATGTAGCACGTTTCCGATTCACGTAGACTTGGGTGTGTCGCCACGGTACCCGCAAATAAATGGAACGAAGACATGACACCGTGAGGAGAGAAGCATAAGTTTGCGGAATTGCCACCATTCCCAGCCATACTCGCGAATTCATCACCAGGAGCAGCAGTACAGATAGCCATGCCGACCGACGGAGGCAGTGTTAACAGCATCGGCTTCACCAGTAGCCGCGGGTACAACAATTCCCAATAGTGTTTAGTTTTTCGGCGAGGGGATCAGATTTCATATCAGCTCCAAAGACTGAGCGTAGACAGTTTGTGTGCTGGAGTGACCTGGTGGTCTCTTAATAGTGATGCCACCAAGGAGGCATTGAATGGCGTACCACTTGACGTTCGACGGTGCTCCTCCTAGCTGCGAAACATCTGCAGCATTTCCGGTGCTGGTACTGAGATTGCCCGAACTTGAAACGGCCCTGACAAATATCGTTATTTGTAAATCTCATTGCTCTCCCTCATCCGTCGAATGACATTGAAGACAATGACAATATTTTATGACAGTGGGCTCTCCCTCCCATCCCCCTGGCCCAAACACCACCCTTCCCACCCAAGCGGCAGTGTGGGCAGTGGCCTCGGGGGGCGGAGGATGTTGCAGCTAGCATCCGCTGCTCTTGCCGCGGACGCGGCTGCCGCTGCTGACACTAGCGCTCAAAATGATGCGAGTGGCGGGGGGCAAGGGTCAGAGAAACCTGGGGCTGCGGGGGGGGGTGGCGTGGGTGATGGTTTCGTCGGCCTTGAAGGAATCACGATCCCGGAGGTGGCAACAGCAGATGTCGCCGAGTCTGCTGTTGCTGGAGAGGGGGGCAGTGGCCACAATACCCTGGACGATACGGGCAGTGCCCGTGGCGATCGTGGTTTGGGGGCGGCGGACCGGGGCGGGAGTGAGTTACAAGACGGCAAGCCTCACTGTGCTACTACTGTCGGCGAAAAAATAGAAAGTACGGGCAGCGACGCTGGCGTTGACGGAGGTGGCCGCGGGGGCGACGCAGTGTCGGTGCAGAGTAACGCGAGCTCGCGGGCATCTGCGTCGCTGGAGGCGCTCAGCAAACGGGCCTCGAAAGCCGGGGTAGCGGTGAGAGAACGAACGATAGGTGTCGGGGGAGGGTACGCGCACACACGAACACAACAGGAGTGATGGTTGGCCCCGCTAAGGCTGTCGTCGTTGGTCATCGCCCAGCATATATATATGTAGTGAACATCACGAAAACTGGGGTGGATGATTCTCAGAGCTCCTACTGTCCGAAACGCTTGAGGCATCCAAAATCACAAGATTTTTCGTGGTACAAGCGATGGCTGGCCGTGAAACATGATGAGGAACGACGCAACACATGGCCTTAAACGACATAGTATGGTGTGACAAAATTTTGTATGTAGTAATAGAAGTGCGGCTCGATACAGATTGATAGATGGCCAACTGGACATGGCAGTCTAGCTCAGTATGATGATGCGCGCAAGGAATATCGTATGGAATGTGACCTTCGATTCGATGCGATGCACCGTTGTGTGATCTGACCAGATGGACCTCAACGCCATCATGTTGGAAGATCTTGTTCCCAGCCACTGGGACGACGATGACATACGGTGAGTTGCGTTGCCTCCGGTAGTGCGGTTCATGCCTATGTCGCCCGTAATGTTCATTTGTTGCCTCGCTGGCCATTTCGGGTATATCGTTTTCTTTGGCTCGGCTCCACTCTGCTTCGCGGCGGGAGCTGCCCTTTCGCGCGTGTAGGAGCGCCGCTCATGCACGATATCTTGCGCGGAGTTGGTACGATGTATGCTAGTTCTACCGTTTCAGGCAATTCCTCCCAATCATGACTTTTGTGTCCTACAGCCACTACTGTATCACGTCTTTCTTTTTTCACGGGTTGGCTGATCTCTGGACCCCTAGTTGTCTATTTCCCCGTGGTCACCGTGCGAATTGCGTGCAACGCCATCCCAGCGCAGTAAGCCCAGAGAATGCAACTCGCAGCATGGCGATGAACCAAGAGCACCGCAGAACCTGGTCGCGGTACTCGTCCCACAAGCCGTACAAAGCACGGCTGCAAATCTAAGACCGAGTGAACTTCCCCCACCGGAGAAGTGCCGCTCCGAGATTTCTTTTTGCTCGATACCCTAGTGAGAGGAGGGCATGGAGGGAGCAGGGGATCTCATGTAGAGATTGATGCTTCCCAGCTTTGTCACTGATTTCCTGTTCGGTTGTTTCTTTTAGACACGGTTTTGTGCCGGGACGCCACGACACTCAGCCGGGGGACGCTAGATCTTGGAGAAACAACACACGGTGATGAAATGAAAAAAGCGGGCCACGGGGTACGACTGAATGTCCGTTTGCATCCTGCTCGGAAAACTAATTAGTGAATTCGTCTGTTCTGCCTTGTCAAAGAAACACAAACTAGGCCCCGCCTTCTGTTCCGCCAGGCCAATTTGTAACGATAAATGGAAAAAAATGCTTCCGGGTGGCGAAGTACAACGCGTTTTCTTGTGGTACTGACGTATCGCTTTCCAGGCTATGTTTGCTCTCCAGCTGAAACCAAAATGGCAACGGGAGTGACACTGATGGCGATCATGCGGTTGATCTACACTTCACCTTGCTCGCAGGTGTGCCGTGGCATTGGCAGAGAGGGGGGAGGCGTGGTGCCTGGCAAGCCTGTTCGCCCTCGGCCTTGACCCCGACTGCCAACACCCCGAGTCCGGTAAGGGGCTTCTATATCTTCCGTTAGACCGTAGGATTCTTTGTTACCGCGAGCAGATGGTGCCTGCAGAAACAAGACCTGAACAAAGGTTGATCAAGATTCCACGACAAATTTCCCACGACAACAAGAAACAAATTTTCGGACTTGCTCGCCGCATCCACCGAATATGACGGACTCGCCCCTTCTCGTAGTACTCATCCCTTTTCAACCCTGACCCATGACGGATTTGTAGGTTGTAGTGTAGACGTCAACACCAACGTGTTCTGAGGCTAGCGTTGTATTGTCGTCTTGTGTACCACACCCCACTCATGCATTTGACGTTGAATTCACTTGTGCTCTTCACATATATGAATTTGTACAGCTTCTATGGACTGCGCAAGTTTTCGAAAGAGTGCACCCTCTCCACCAAACGCACAGGCAGGGACAGGCAGGGAACACTTGTCGACTGTGTTTGTCGGCTGCGTATTCCCCCCGCCCCCAACAAGCAACTGAAACCCCTCTCCCCTCCCTATTACCTGCTGTAATTGCCCCCCCCATTGCACAAGGGGACACTATCGGCATCGCTGCCGCGCGTGGGGGGGACCGTGAGACGCTGGAGGTTTGCCTGGAAACGGGGGTGAACTTCGCGACCAAGAACAGGCGGGGGAGGTAATAACCAAATCACGTGTGTTGAATATCTCCTAGCAAGGCCTGAGTAATAGCTTTTGAGCAGTGAAGGGCGTGGAATGTCCTCGCCCCGTCTGCTACGGTGTGACTAAACGACTTGTCGTACCATCTAGCACGATCCGTCCGTTCGGCGGCGGCGTACTCCCGGTGCCTTATTCCTCTCGTACACCCCGTCTGTTCCGTTCCGTATCCCTTCCGACGGGAGAAAGGATGTATGCCCATATTCTTGGAAGTTGACGTCGCTTACACTCCATTGGTGAAAGAAGCGTTCCGTCTAGCAGCATCTCTGCAGACTCGACCCTGTTTCTCCTTGTTACGAATGCCCTTTACACGAGCTTCTGCTGTTCTTTACTTCACTCGCTCGTACCGTCACAAACTCCATGTATGCTTTTCGAGTGGTGCTGCTGTGTATGCATCACCACGGCTGTTGAGGCGGTCCTTTCGAACTACATTGTGGTTCACACCACGAACAACTATTCTTGTGAAAAAAAATCGAACTTGGCCGAGAGCGCATTTCGAGGGCGGGGGGATAAAGGCTATACTGTACACGCGAACACTGGACACTTCATATGATAGTCCATCTCGCGGCCGTAGAGTGTTCCAAATCACCTCCCGGTATGTGGCTGTTTTCTGGGTGATTAACGCGACAAACCCCGCATCACGCACACTTGTCAGGTCTGCCCTGCACGCTGCCGTGGTGCGGGACGACCTGGAGGTGGCGGCTCTTCTTCTGGCTAATCCAGGCCTGTCGGGGATCGAAGTGGATGATCTTTGCGATCCAGACGAGTGAGCCCTCGTGCGTTCGCTCCTCCTGCTAGCTAGCTAACCTTGTAGCTCTCCGTCTAGGCAGGCAACCGTCACAGGCCCCACCATCCCTTTGCTGTGGCAACAACCAATCGGCTGATTGGTTATGCATTCCCTTGCCCGCCCCCCGTGCACGCAATACACCAACCCACGCCGTACGTCCGTTTTGTCCTGGCACGTTACACCTAGGGACGGGCGCACTCCTCTCCACGAGATGGCCGCCAGAGGGGAAGCCCCCACTGTGCTCCTTCTCGCCACTGAGGCTGACAGCGAATGGACCAACGGAAGCAGCGGCGGTGCGGGCACTGGGTCCGGCAACGCCTCCCTAGACACTCGCTCCGACTACGCGAGCTCTGCGCCCGGTGCGGGTGGCGGCGGCGGCGGCGATGACAGCAGCAGTGGTGATAATTTCTCGTCGTCGTGTGTTACGGCAGCATCTTCGGTGTTTGTCGACGACCACGCCGGTGGCGTCGGAGGCGATAATGGTGCGCGTGAGGGCAGCCGGAGCTCCATTCCCGTATCCGGCGGCGATACTGGGGTTGCCGACGGGAAAGCCGGTGATGGTGCCAAAAAGATGTCCAACGTTGCTGCAGTCGCTAGTGCTGCTGCTGCCCCGGATATGCCGGCGCCATCCTCCGTACGGTCGCCGTTACCCCTATCAGCATTCGCGGCTCCGTCTTTGGCCGACACCGAGGAACTTCGGGACCTCCGGCATCATCATCATGACGTTACAAATGCCGCCGGCAAAGCTGAACGGCCGGAAGGAGTGGCAATTGACACCGGAAGAGCTGGATCTACTTCAACAAGCACCAACGTCAGCAGTAGGATCTCACTTGCCAGAAAGGCTTCCAGCAGTGGAGACACGGGAGACACCGAGCGCAGTGGCGGCAATCATTCCGACTACGGCGGCGGCGACCACGACGACAGCAGCGGTAGAAAGGTCCGAAGCGAAGGAGAAGAGGGAGATGACCCGTCCGGGTGGGGCGGTCTGCTGGAGGTGAACGTCCGGTGCTCTGGATCGGGGAACTGTCCCCTTCACGAAGCGGCCGCTTCCGGCAAGGTCGGGGCCGTGCTTTCCCTGCTCGACCTCGGAGCGGACGTGTCCGTGGCAAACGGATGCGGCGACACGGCTCTTCACGTAAGCGCAATCTTTTGTGTTTTGTTGATGGAAACGTTCGGTGGTTGTTATCCTCGTCCTTGTCCCTGTGCGTGGTCATACGATTGGCCGTCTCTAATACACCACACGCACGTGCTCGTATTCTCCAAAATTCTGGCGCATGTCGTGCCATACCGCAGGTGGCGGTGGGACCCAATGCACCCCGTGACCCGATGGACGAGGGCCACTTGTGGGGATCGACGCTGGCGTCGACATCGCTATCGACCTTGTCGACAACTTCGTCCTCAATGATCGTGGGCACCACTACCGCTACCGCTACCATTTCTGGCGACAGTAGAGGAAGCGGTGAAGCGCAGGATGCGATGGCACTCTGCGACGACGAAGGGAGGGGACCTACCACGCAGGCGAGGAAGGGGCGGCTCGACATTTATCGAAAAGCGACGCTTGCTCTAAGGAAGTCCTCGTGAGGGCAGCGTACTACGGATGATCCTTTTCCCCGAGGATACAATAGCGATCGTCCTTCTTGACACAACGCTGGCGAGTGGTGACGGCCGTCTTGGGTGCGCGCGCCTACCTTCTTCACCCTTCCGCTTTCGCGTTTGTCCTACGCCTCGACCAGTATTCTGAAGCCGCCCTTTCAAGTACCCCGTGGCCAGAAAAAGAGGCCTATATACCATGTCAGACCGACCTTCCTTCGGTGTTGGATTCAACCATGATCCGAAAGACGAACAGTTTTTCATTTGACCCCGTTGGTCGACTCTCAACTCTGCGAGCTTTGGTCCAAGTTTGCGTGTCAGGAACATTAATAACTTGTACATTACCCCCGTTGTGCTGCAACAGATACTGGCGGCCTTCCTTTGGCGAGAGCGACTCGCCCTCCCACGAAATATTCACCAGTACACAAGGCCCGTTGAAACCTGCTTGGAGTTACGTTGGCTCCCTTCCTGTCTCACACATATCAGGTGGTGACGGCTCTCCTCCGGCGAGGAGCTGACCCTTCCAAGAAAAATCGCCTGGGTCAGACGGCGGCTATGTGCGCGGTGCTTGCGGGGCGCGCCGGCGCTCTGCGAGAGGTGTGAACACACAAAAATGCGATTCCAGCAGAGAAACTACTTCATCGCCGAACCGGGAAAACGCGTGGGTGCCAGTGTTGCTAACCGTAGGGCCAAGTAATAACCTGTGTCAGGTGTTCGGCTGGCGTATGGTGGGCGAATCGTCTCGGGTATAACTCACCACGTGAATTTATCAGTTCTGGGATAGTATTTTTAATATGTTCACAGTCTCTCCATATATAAAGACTGTGTCGTGAGTGCACTACGGTGCCGACCTCCTACAACGAAACGCCAACTTTCAGCGTGGCTCAAAGTCTTTCAGTGTCTAACGACGAGGCACAGGCTAAGGCAAATGCATGTCGTGCTTCTGCAAGAAGCCTGCGAAGGTGGGCACGTGCAAACTGTTCCAGGTGAACAAATATGTGGTAGCTCTCGACACCGCAATGGAACTCGAGACGAAACAGAAAGTTGGCTGTATACGAAATGTCAAGACGCTGTATCTCCGCCGAGCTCTCTTACTCCACAATATATTGTGTGAAACTTGATACTATATGGACCTTATTCTTGGCGTTGACGGTGGTCTTATGGATAATTCTTGCATACTTCTCATGGGCCCACTGACGCACCCTTGAACAAGCCACAGAACATTTCAACGGTACCCATCACTTTCTGTTTTTCAGATAAGGAAGGCTGTGCTTCTTGGGCATTCAAGCAGCAAGGGCAAGGAGCATGAGGAGCTGTCCGACCTCGGGCACATAGCCATCCGCGAGGGCCATGTCGCGTGCCTTCGTGTTCTCACCGAGAGCTGTAGTGAACAGGTAAGGCTGCATCAGCCAGAGGTTGGTGATAGTGGTGTTGGCATCTTTTCGGGCTTGTGTCATAGCTGCCTGTTGTCAGTGGTTTCTTGTTTACCTTCTGTGATTATTCCGCTGTACTCCACGAAACTTGCACCATTTCTTTCAATATTGCGACCAACACCAACGACAACGACGACGATGTCGCCGATAACGACTACAACAACAACAACACCAACAATGACAAGGAGGTCCTGGCTTGGACAGATGAAGAGGGGGTCCCCGCACTCGCCCTAGCGGTGGCACGTGGCCAGCACGAGTGTATTGACATCCTTCTCAAAGGTGCCAGCCCGACAACGCCCTGCGGAGGTGATGGCGGCAGTGGCGGCGGAAACACGGTGCTGCACGTGACAGCAATGGCGCGTGGGGGAGTCCCGGTGCTGAAGAGGCTCATGTCTCCCAAGGGGGGAGGGGAACCGTTCGACGTGGGGTGGCTGGAGTATAGGAACGGGTGAGACGTGATTGCTACTCTTTTCAGTCCATTGCCACTGCGTGTTACGAGGTAGAAACCGTGCGAAGCTTTCTGTTTTGTGGGTAGCCATTCCGTTAGGTGGACCAAAATACTTCTGGCAAGATTTTGCGCGAGGAAAACTCGTGCATCCTGCCTTTGGGGCTCGTGGCCTTCCGGGGCCTAAGAAACCCAATATGTTTGGCTTGCTCTGTCCATACCGATGCTTTCGGGCGATGTGTACAGGAACGACCATCGAAAATATTCTCCGTCGTCTTCTGCCCCATTCCGATGTTCCATTGGGTACCATCGCCGCTGTAAGGCGCACAGACATTCGCGTGCTGGCTTATCGCCCGCCTTGCATCAACCAACAATGAACCAACAATATCCCCTCCCCTCCCTGGTATACCCCTCTCAACCGCTTCGCTGACGTGTCGAAAACAGTTTGGGGGATACCGTCCTCATGGCCGCATTGAGGGCGGGAAGACACTCAGCTGCTCTGCTACTGCTTAAGGCGCTCGCAGTGCCCACTGCGGCGGCTCACACTTTCCGCTACGCCTGGGTTATCGCGGCCGCACTAAGGGTGAGTCGTCGTTGTCGTTAATGGCAATCTATTTGCTGCTGCTCTGTGGCAACCCTGCTATTAAGCTACGCAGCCAGTGTATAGCTTATATTGATCTACTTAATACGAGCGTAGAGTGCCCTTGGTTTCAATCATCAAAACATTCTATTTCTAAGCTGTGAAATCAGCCAGGTATGGTACGGATGTGCGACAAACATGACCGGGGAAACGAGAGCTCGTCCTAACCTGAGGCCCCGGGTAGCACCTTACATTGAATTATTGGCAAATGTGAAGGGCAAGACAACAGCTACAGCTTTTCGGAGACGTACCGAAGAAACGAAAGCTGGAGTATTTGGGGGACCCAAAACCAGCTGGCTGTGCCTATGCCCGGGAAAAATGAATGGGCACTCGGAACTTTTTCCGGGCTTTCAATCAATCTCTACATTAACATACTGTAACAAATGATATACTGCTGCACGACAGATCACAATCCCTTCTCCCAGCCGCTCCTTGATGACACTCCTACGTCGTGCCGTTTCCCGTGTCTGCTGCGTGCTTGGTTCCTCATGATACGCTGCAGTTGTCGGAGCTGTGCCCATGTCCTTCCTGTGTGCTAGGAAGAACGGCGGACGAGAGAGCGCGGCTGTGCAGCAAGATCGCCCCTAAGCCAACGCGGCCGGGAGAACAGCCCCAGGGCTCTCACGCCAACCCACTGAGCAGTGCTGGAGCATCCGCGTCTGCTGCACACCGTCGGCTTTCAAGGGCCAACTCCATCGCTAGCAAAGTATGTCAACAGCAGCGTGGTATCGTGCCGATATCTATCGTAGCAGTCTAATCAGGAAGTGTTCCACCTAGCCACATAGGAAGTGCAAGAAGATTAGGAAGCGCGGACCATGCTGTACAGACCCTCGCACAATTTTTTTGTCTGAACGGGTTTCGCCGGGTCTTGGTGTATTTCTCTGCCTGGCGCCAAGGCATGCAAGCATTAACATTTTGCTTCTTCGGAATATCATATGCTACAATTTTTGTGGTACCAACAGGTGTGCGGGGGCCCTACTCGTTGATATACGTTGGCCATGGGTAGGCCGGCGGTATCGTTATTTTGAAATATTGTGTATATTGCCCTATAGCTTGCGGGGGGTCGGCCGATGGAACAGGCATGCTACACAGGTGGCCAGGTCCCGAAGTAGGCAAGTATTCCCGCATCTCGGAGAGTGGGGTTATGCCAACTTACACGGTGGTCTGGCGGCATTCTGCTGACAAAAAATGTTATCGAGGTCAATCCCGTTCGCCCAAGCTCCTACCCAACCCTTGGCAGGTTATGGTGGGTGCCCAACCTCGACCTCTGGCCACCCATGTGCGTGCGTGCGTACCGTACGTGTACAACATACCGTATATGACACAAGATAACACACCCCCTTGACCGATTTTCGAAGCTCGATTTCTCAACTGTCGGAACAGTCACAGCGCCGAAAATGGCGGCCTTGAAACCGTCTCGTCGAGAGCTTTTCGAAAATATATAGTTTCGTTTATGCATCCTCTTTGTCGTGGAGTAATCGAGCTTTGAAAATCGGTCCAGGGGGTGTATTATCTTGTGTCGTATATTATACACCCTGTGTATTTCTGTCCAAACCGAAACCAAACATATTCCCTTCACATGAATAACCGCATATCGTGGTTGTCCCTACCGCATACAAACTTACGCTACGCTGACTTCCGCGTGCTACCCCGTGCCCATCGTTGTATCCATCGGTGCATCCAGGCCGGCGCTTCCCAGAGGAATTCTCGAGGCAAACCAGCAGGGTGAACCGAGCGAGGAACAGCCTCCGCACCGACTACAGAAGTTACTGTCTAAATCCGCGCTGGCGGCGACTTACAGCAGCTTACACTGCTATGCACAGCAGTTGTCTGCAATATCAGCCCTCCATTTGAGCGTCTTGTAGCATAACAGTTCTGAAACGTCAATTGCCTTCTGGAACAGCTCCCACTTTACATAAGACTCGAAGTGCGCCAGGCACCCCCTTCCCTCCGTGCAATTGCATGATGAACATGTGCAACCTGGGCGTAGAACATTTGACGCGACAGTTATCTCTCTCTACACTTGTGCATACCAGGAAGTAGCAAGTCGTATTGCATCTGTAGTGATGGGAAGGTGTCACCTGTAGCGCGGTGTGACGTGAGCTGGTGGTGGTGACACCGGTCCAGGATTCATGAGCGAACCAATCTTCGATCTTCTCAAGATCTTCTTCGTACCGATCCAGCATGAGGGCCCTCCCCTCCCGTTGTTGACGCCTCCACGGGAGCTCCAAACCCCTGCTCGTTTGTTGCAGTTCGCTTTTTCGTGTGGTTTGTGTCGGAGATTTCGGTCAAACGGTGTGCTCCTGGTTGGCTGTTGGGCGAGACAGGTGCGAGAACTATTAAGCTATAGAGTTGACTCTAGACGATCTTATTGAAGCAATGGTACGAGAAGTCGAAGCGTTATGCACGGCTCGCTCAGAACCGGGTGGCTAGTGTGACCACCACCAGAACACATAACAAGAGTCGCTCTGTCGTTGATGAGGCGTTCAGGCGGGAGTGCCAGTCTTAATCTTTTTCTGGAGCTGGGTGGGTCATTCTGTCATTGTTGGACTCTGATAGTCATTTCTCCTGCATGGTGCACGGAGCAGTACTCTTGCGGCGTCCGCGTGGAGAGTCGCACCATACGCCTCACACAAATTCAAGGGGTGAAAACGCTTTTGGCATCAACAGGGGGGGTGGCGGTAATTCGAATTCAATCGCAGGCGCTGTTGTGTGAACACGCACTTTGGGTGTTAGCTACGGCATCGGTGGATCGCCCAACACGGCCTGCCATGCTAGCCAGTGTTGTCCAGGCTTTTGGTGCACTGCTGTAGATGCAGTTCCATCTCCGCTCTTGTCTCCCGAGTGCTACAGCAACAAGCAGACACGCACGGTGTACACGTGCCCATGGTTCCCTCATTGATGTGGGTGCCGGCCTCCTCTGTGTGGTCGCTTGTCTCATTTCCCATCACAACGCAAAGTCCTGGCGAAAGAGGCAAAAGCCACGCGGCCAGTTGCGTACGGAGACCACCCGTGGCCAGTGCGATTCTGCGCACGTGCGCCCAGCGAATCGCTCTGCGCTGTAAGAACGATTGATTAGCAAGCACGGGGTGTAGACTACATTCACGCCGCCAGGAGCAGACTAGTCTACATGAAATACTTTTTTCTCCTCATGCTTGCTTCGGAACCGCCGTGCCACCAGCGTGGGTTGTGTTGTTGCTGCTGCTGCTGCTGATGATGATGATGATGATGATGATGTGTTCCAGCCAAAAGTCCTTGCCGGGGGGCAACAGGCACGCCACAAGGGAAGGCGTCATCGAAATACTAGATTATTCTCTTCACGTAGAGCCAGTACTTAAACTGCCGAACGGGGGGTAAATGAAGCCGTTCGATTTCACCTGCACCTCTCGGAAATTCAAATTTCAAAATTATTTTCCCTTTGTTCTTCCCCTCGAGTACGATCTCGTTGCAGGGTCAGTAATGCTGTTTACCGTTGCGCCCTAAATATGTAGCGCTGCTTCGTTTCGCTCTCTAGACTCTACGGAACCATTGACACGCGAAACGCAGCAGCAGCATCGCCAGGAACGCATTGTGTTCCATATTGTGTCTTCCGCCTGAACATCGCTGCCTCACACTTCTTTTTTTAGTTCTCCCGCGCACCACTTCGAGGGAGAACAATTCCCGGTCAACGGCATCAAGCACCCTGCTGCTACTGTAATGAGGGGTCTGTCTTTTGTTTTTCCGCGGCGTACAGCGGCAGCTTACTTCCCTGAAGAACCCAATCTAAAAGACCTGCCGCAGCCGATGGAAAAACGTGCTTAAGATGCCGTAACCATGCATACAGCACCACGGGGTGCGTAGTCGTTCCCGCCTCTTGGCACCCACCGCCACAACTTTAGCCATATGGCAGCTGTTTGCATGCGGACCGACGTGAAATCTGAAGCACGCACCCTTTTCACCCACGGAATCTCGGACACCAGGCGGCGACGACAGCTTCAGATGGAGCGCCGCCCGCCTTCGTCGGCCCGGGTTCGAATCCCTGGCGGCTACGGCAACTACCCCGGCAGAGACCCGGAGTCGCCGCCGCAGCAGCAGTCGGACGGCACCTCGGGCGGCGGCGGTGGCGGCGGCAGGCGAAAGAAGCGTGCTCAAGCCCCTTGGGGAGGGCTGTTCAAGGGAAAGGTGGGTCCAACAAGTAGAGGACATGATTGCTCTCCATGTCTTGCGTGTGTGTTTTGACGGCGGGTGCCTATTGGTCTGTGGCACGGTGTGTTCCAGCTGCTACTGCTGTGGGTACACGCGGCGGGGCTTGGCGTGGTTTGGTGGGAGGCTGGCTTCTCACAGGGGAGGAAGAAGCGAAGGATTCAGTCGGACCAGTTGTATTGGAGGGGCGGCTACACAGACAGCGTGACACGCGGTGCTACTCGCGGCTACACAAACTGCGGGGAGTGATGCAACTGTTGTTTTGTGTATCTCATTCCAAGGATAAGAACCGGGACAAAAATTATGATGGATTGTTAGACACGGGGGATGGAGGGAAAGATGCAGCCATCCCATTCGTGCTTGTCAACCATTAATGAGGAACAATTTCTCTACAAGTGCAGTGTTCGGCCGCTCGGACACAAGAAACTACGCAGCGCGGCGACGACGGGGGAATGCGGGACGTTGTGGGGACTTAAAAAATGTTTTTTCTATGCACCGTTTCGCGCCCTAGTCTGCGATGAATCAGTGCCGGTCGGTATCCTCGCCAGGCTCGGCGAACGTGGCCGCTGACATGTCCATGAGCATGCTGCTGTTGCAATTTTGTCGCAGAAGTCAGCACGGCTCGAGTTTATTTATAGGCTTTGAAACACCCAGCCACTTCACGGCGATGTTTCTGACGACAAGATGCGCGATGACCTGTTCCAATCCTCTCTGCTGGTGCTTGTGCTGGTGCTGGTGCTGGTGCCGCTGCCAATATTCCGCATTCGCCCACAAGGAGGACGTAGCGCTGCCGACGGCCCCATGGACGTCGGGGGCCCCGCCGGATGGAAGGAGCGACGAGCCACCACATCAACACCGGCAGCAGCAGTGGCAAAGTCAAATAGAAAGCCAAGCCAAAACGCCGGCGTGGGCAGGCCCCGCCGCTAGCGGTGGGGGTGGGGACCCGGCACCGTCCGGCGGAGTGGGGAGGGGGTACGGCCCGCCACCCCCGGCGGGGCACGCGTTCTCATCGCCGCCGCCGCCGAGACGCCGAGCCTCCCCTCTGGTTGAGAACGCCCCTCGCCTCACCGTCGTTCGAAGGGATGACTACGGCAGCGGTGGTGGGGTTGAGGTCGGGTCTGAAGGCGGCCGTAGTGCGACGGGAGAGGCGAAGAGGACACAGCACCAGCGGCAGCAGCAGCAGCGAGGACCGGTAGGCTCGCAGGTATCACAGCGATCGGTGGGAACGACGCTGTCGTCAGCAGCGGCATCGTCGTCGTCGTCGTCGTCGTCGTCGACCCACGCCGGCGTGTCGAGGTGGGGGTCCTGGGGCATCGGCCGGAGCGGAGGCATTGCCGCCAACGCCGCCAGCGGTGCTCTGACCTCGAACAAGGGTGCGGAGAGGACGGCGCTGCTGGCGTCTGCCAGTTCAAGGACTGGCGGTGGTACCGCTAGCGGTGGGAGCGCCCGGTCGAGTGTTTCTTCGGGAGAACCCCCGGGAGCAGCAGCAGCAGCAGGCGAACGGCCGAGAGCGAGCGGGAGAGGGCCCCCCCGGAGCGGCGAAGGGTTCGCGGCGGAAGGGAGGCCTTCCCCGTTCCTAGTCGCGCGCTCCACGCCCTCCTCCGTCTCCTCCTTCTCCTCCGCCGGCGGCAAGAAGAGATCGACGTGGAGGTCTCCGCTGGAGCAGAGCGCGGTCAACCCATTCTCGGCGTCCTTCGAGACCACCACCGGCGGCGGCGGCGGCGGCGGTGGCCTCCAGAGAGAGAACAGCAATACGTGGTGGGCAGCAGAGACGGGCACCCAAAGTAGACGCCACTTGGCTGGAAACGGCGGCGCCGGCGGTCGGGGGGGCACCGTCGCAAGAGGGGTGGGGGTGTTGTCGGGCGCTGGTCAGCCTCTCTTGCGTCGTGCCGGTGCGGGCGGGGGTTACGGATCTGGGTGGGGGTGGTGGGGGGACGGCGGCGTGGGGGTGATGGGAGGGGGGGAAATCGAGCGCAAAGTTTCATCGGACAGGCCCAAGAGCGCGATTGCGAAAGGGCGCAAGGTTGACGACCAGGGTGAGGCTTGTGCTTTCTTGCCCGGCATGCCTGTGCGCTGCTTGCACCAATAGTACTGTGTTTTATGTGCATGTTGTGTGCTTCCTTGCGTTTGGATAGAACGAGCGAAGCGGGCTGACCAATGAAAATGAGTGACCTTTTATCGCGGGACGAAGAACCCGGGCACCCCTTATAGCTGTCGAGCTCCCCCGGCATGGGAAGGTGTGGAAGAGGTTAGACGATAGGGTCCAGTCTCCAGATGCAGAACGCCGGCAATAGAATAAATCCGTGTGTACCTTTTTTTCTTTGCTTGGCATCCGCCCCGCTAAGCCACTCAAGCACAGGGAAGAAAACGACCGCGTCTGTTTCGCAGGGGATTGTGTCTCTTTCCCCCCAAACGTGTGCTTTGTGGAGCCGTGCTGTACGCGCTTCATGCGAACGTGGCGGGGGAGCATCTACTGTGCTGTCGATTGAAACAGTGGACGGTGTAGCTTGAGGGAGCGTTAGTCACAGCACGGTTGCGAGACGAACAGGACCAAATAGCAGAACCAAATAGACGCTGTTACATTATCTTGGAAACGCACCTCGAAACAAAATCGTGGGGCAGTGGTTGTAGAACCGCAGCAAATACTCCCGACGCACGAAACGGCTGCTACTGTTGCTGCCTCTGCCACGCCGCTGCTGCTGCTGCTGTTGCTGCTGTGGCTACTGCCGCTGTTGTGACCTACATCGACCGCTCGCACACGGCAGCTCCATCGTGAGTCTCCCAGCCGCACCGGGTGACGGATAAATGAAACCGCAAGTAGCAGGGCGGGGATCTTGTTGCCGGCACCCCCGCTCCCCCCCCAATCCGTCCGGCAACAAGTTACATTCCTCCCCCCTGTGTTGCGTTTTCGTGACACTGCTCTTTCGACTTTGGATTTTTCACACCGCATTTCCCGCGTGCACCTCAGTTGCAATCCTTTTCGTCCTGTGCTCCGGACCGCCGCCTGTTTTGACACGTTGAATGACGCATGTAACAAACGAAAACGAAACAGGTCGCCAGATCTTCTACAAGCACGGCGTGCGGCTGGTGGAGGCGGCAGAGATCCAGCTCGAATCGCTGGGAAGCCCGGCCACCTACGCGGTGTTCATCCTCCCTTACCTGTGAGTCACACACACACACACCCGCCGCTCGCCGCGGTATGCGGCAGTGGCAACACACGCGCCTTTCTCCTTACTTGAAAGCCAAAACGTTTTGTCTTGTGGCCGATTCTCGCTCACCTGTGTTGGCCCACCAAAGGTGAGGCGTAGCTTGCTGTTGGGGCAAGGCTGCTAGGGCCTCAGAGTAGCGTATGACTCGGTGGCTGCCACGGCTCGACGCAGTTCTGGCCGCCACGCAGAAGCGGGACGCCTCCTCCTCGCTGCTGTGAAACCAGCTGCCTCTCTGTCATTTTTGTGGTCGTCGTGAGGCGCTGCTTCCTGTCTTGGTGCGAGGACCGGGAAGATGACGGTTGGCTGTCTTCTCGAGGGATTGCCGAGGTAGACCGCCCGGAATGGATTTCTATTGCCGATGCCCGTTCGCGTTTCGCTATGCGGCGGAATCAGAGCCCCCGGTGTCGTTTACTCCCTTTTTTTTTTTCTATTTTTGGCTGCCTGTTTCTTAAATCCTTCTTGCGTACGCGCGTGGCGCGTTGTTGAGTACCCTCCTACGTTTCCCCTCCGTATCGCTTGTCGGCACCGTACGGTACACTGCACGGCCTCCTAATCTGTTCCGACGTTTTCGTCCTGTGCATGCCTCCGCCCGCGCGCGACACGGCCCAAAGGCTCTTGGCTCTGGCGTTGTGGCTTGATATGGGGAAGCTAGACGTGACGCCACGCTTGTACCCGCCGTCGGGTAACGCCTGCGACGACTCCGGGGTTTGCAACTGGAATGTCACGGGCGCCCCCATCCACAACAGGTTGGTAATGCGTATGTATCCAGGGAGAGCGGGAAGCGGGGCCCTGTTGTTTCTACCCCGCATGTGTGGAAAAAAATTCCTCGCGTGGAGAAACAACATTTTTTTCTGAGGCCACTTGTTACGCTGTCTCTTTTTGGGCGGTCCCTTTTCTCAAAAAGGGACAAAGTTGCCCAAAAAGGGACAGGATGGGGTGATCTTTTTTCGCTGTCCCTTTTCGGGAGGTTCAAAAACGCAAAAAAAGACCACGTAACAAGTGGTTTTTGGTCAGTTGTCCCTTTTTGAGAAAAGGGACAGCCCAAAAAGAGACAGCGTAACAAGTGGCCTGAGTACCAGGTGTGAGTTGTCATTTTCAACTCTTTTGTCCCGCACGGTGGCGTGAATTGTTAAGGAACTTGCGCCCAACCGCTCAACCATGTTCTACGTGGTATGAGAGCAATGTTGCCCGCGCGATGGGTGTGCGATTTTTTTTTCATCACTTTACGTAAGCGCTCGCACCCACGGGGCATTATTGCGCCCCGAATTTTTGCAGTTGTCGGTGCTCTGCCGGCTTTTTTATGCGTAGCCCGCTCGGCCGCCGTACTGTTCGGTCGGCGCTGTCCCCGCTTTACCGTCTTGTTGTGCTCGTCGCGTGCGGCATACGATCGAAAATTTTATTGTTTAGCGGTTGTCTCGTGTTTTCACCAAATTTCATGACAAGTGACGGCTTATTTCCGTGAGGCAAAACGTAGACCCAAGCGGTGGCGCAACGTAGGAGTGGTTTGATGGGCCGGTTTACAGCTTCTCACGATACGGTCGAAATCGCACGACTTGTGTTTTCCAGTCGTGCTCTGAGTCAGTACCGACAATGCTGCTTCTCTCTACATCCGACCTCACAAACGGCACGCGTGCTAACCCCATCCTCTCCCTACCTCTCCTCCCTCTCCCCCCCCCTTCCCTCCTTTCTCCTCGATTCCATCCCATCCTCTTCACTATCCGCATGGCCACGGAAAAACAACACGTGCTCTCTTTCGACGCGCAAAAACTGCGATCTCTCTACGCGACTAGCTTTCTTATGGTGAAGGGCGACTTTGACTTTGAAGTGGTCGATGGTCTCGTCACGCCATCACCGTCGGATGGGGTTGCGCCCGGTGTCGGCGAGGTTGACGGTGTAGACGGGCAGGAGGGTGCGGGCGGGCACCGAAGCCGCCGAGGGTCGGCCATCGAAGTTGGTGATGTTGGTGACGAGGAGATGACGGAGGGGCGGAGGAGGGGTTTGATGCTGCCGTTTGGAAACACGGGGGTCCAGCAAGATGCTGACGATGATGTGGAACGGCTTGCCCTGGGGGTGGCTCTTGAGGTGACAGAGAGAGACGAGTTTCATCCACAGCGCGCACGAACACGCGACTTGGACTGTATCGCAGCGTTAGTCCCGTGACCCAAGAGGCTGCACTCTTTCTTGCCGGCTGGCCATTGGAATAGTCCGCCCCCATTCATGGATGCCAATGGCATCGACACAACGTCTTGAAGGGGCTCAGTACGATGGAAATACAAGTCCTATATATATATATATATGTATATTTTTTTTTTTCAGATTCGAGGACTGGTCGGAGGCACGGAGAAGTGGGAGTCCCTGTACAGCTGCGCTGCCCAGGACAACGTGCAGGTATCCGGCGGTGTTGTGTTTTCCTGGTATTTTCGTTGGTCTTTGTACGTGGCATCACCAGCACGTTCGGCAGGTTTCCGGCCTTGTCTCGTCTGGCACCCTCCTCCTCTCCCCCTCCTTCTCTATCTCTAGCTGTCTGTCTATTTGTCTGTCTGTCTGTCTCTCAGTGCTCTGTCTCACTGTCTCTCTGCCTGTCTGTATCTCTGCATCTCTGCATCTCTGTCTCTCTGTCTGTCTCTCTGTCTCGTTCGGTGGTGTTGACGCTGCGCAAGCGCAGTTCTGCGCCTTACATGTTTTGTGCGTCCGCTTGTTGGGATGGGAATAGCATTTGACTGGGGCAGCTGCCACTGAACATGAATTTCATTGAGAGAAAGTCTGTAAAGGAAAAACACCCGTGTTCGCTCGCTTTGATCGTTGGCCGTTTGCAAAACTGGAGTTGTTTTTTTCATCTCCATACCCTCGTTGGTGGTATTTCGTTCTTGAAACATGAGTTCATGTTTTTCTCTGTATGTTTCGAGGTCGACATGACGTCATCGTGTGGGCTGGAATTCAAGATTCCTTCTAAATACGTGGTCATGACGAAACACCACGATCCATGCTTGGCCGCTTTTTTGTTTGTTTGTTTCTGCCGGCCGTAATCAGATCTTGAGTTGCCACCCTAGCGAAATGGAGTGCGACACGTCGACGCTGGGGCGGGTTGTGTTGGACTCGATCGGAATAATCGGGCACCATTCCGAGTATGCCGTGAAGGCGACGATCTTGACCATACAGGTGCAGCATTTACCGCCATGTGCAACTGGACGTTTGATAGATACTTGACGCTTCGCAAGCACAGACTATTGTAAGTTTTACCGCTTGCCGCCGTCACTAGCACACACGTATGTCTTTTCTCCCTGGTGCAGTTTCTTGCGGAAGTTGTCCTCACGGTATTGAGGAGGTTGTGGATTGTGAGACGATCGCCCCAACCTCCCGCCGTTTTCGTGCGTGCTGGGAAACAGTAGGCCTCAGTCGAACCAATGACGTCAAACATCGCCCATACTAGGGCTGTGACGCTGCAGCTAACGCGCTGCGCGATTTTGGCTGCATCGCACACCACACTCTTCCTGTCGTTTACAAGATTTCGGGCACTCAGGTCGTCGTCGCGTGTGCAGCTGTTGCCGTTGCTGCTGCTGCTGTTAGTTTCCTGGTGGGTTCCTGGCTGTTTGGTGCTGCTGGCGGTGGTGTCGCTGTCGGTGTCGCAATGGTTTGTTGTTGCTGCTGCTGCCGTTGCCCGTGCACACACCATTCCGCCAACAACAGGACGGGCAGCCTATTCCAGGAGGTGGCGGTCTTCTAGCGCGGTCAACGACTTTCGAGGTGGAGACGGAAAGCCGCGTCTACTCCAAGGTCCGATCCATGGCGCGCCTTCCGCTGCTCGCCCTTACGGTAAGCCAAATACCCGTCCTACCGTTTCATTCCAATTGTCTACTTGCAGATGAAACTGCATGTGTGTAGACATGAAACTCTCCAAAGCGCCTGTATTTTCGTATTGTACCACTTCGTAGTTAATTTTGGTTTTGGGGAGGACATATCGATCCATGAAACGAAGCGCTGACGCAAGGGACATGCCATACCGTAGGTGCGTGAAGCGTCAACACGTCGTCGGAATGTGTGTTGTCTGCTGGAAAGCAACGAGTAACCTCTGTTCTCTCTTGCGGTGCTAAACGGACGCGGTTCCTCGTCTAACCACCCGCCCGCCGGACTGCCCACAGACCCTCCGCTAAGCAGGGCGGCGGTGAGAGATGCTGTTGATTGTTGCCGTTCTCGTTATCTGCTGCGGCTCGTAGCGCTGTCCGTGGTTGCGACGCTGGGGATGCTTTGTACTCGTTCCGACGGTGCGAAAGATGCCGATTTCGACGCTGATTGATTTGTTTTAGCACGCGAAACTTCCGTTGCAGGCGTTTCTGCTTCTGTACTGGATGACGCGAGGGTTCGGCGGTGCCGGCGGGGAGCGAGACCCGGCCCCGTCTGCGATCGTGCCGGAACGACGCTACATCACGGTGATGCAGGAAAAAGACTACGACTGCTTCTGAATATCTTATCTGGTAGACTAGAGGGAGGGGTAGAAGCTAGAGGCAACGCAACCAAGGGGGAGGAGTGTGAGGGCTGGAGGGGCTACGGTACGTGATCCCTGGATGTGGTTGGTTTTTTGCTCTCCTCTACAACCTGAACATGGTTTGGTCCCTCCGACAGACTGCCGCTGGCGACGTCTGCCCTGTGTATGTCTCTTTTCGGAAGCGGTGAGCAACGCGTTGTGTTGCGACTTCGCCCCCCCCTCCCTGAAGCGTAGCCAACCGCGACCCCCCCCTCGCCCATCCCCTCATCGTAGCCCCTAGACCGGTTACCCTTGGCTGCCTCCTGGCGGTCTGCAGATGTGTTGATGTCAGGTCGCATTTGGAGTTGTCACCAGATGGAGTTGGGATAACAGATGACGCCGGAGTGCGAGGGCGGCATCAACCACCGCAGAGCAAATACTTCGACGTGCAGACTCAGACACAGTCAGAGGGATGGTAAAAGTGTTTGCCCTCCTGCTTTTTTCTTTGCTGCCTTGAATAGAGGTTGGTTGGACCTGCCGAAGATGCCGCACTGATGCAACCCCTCTAGCCGACACATGCGACTTCCAAACGCTGAAGAGATCATGCGATCACCCCCCCCCCTCCTTGGATGGCGTAGATGCTGCTCTTTGGGCTGTTGCTTTGGCAAAACCCCGTGATGGCAGTGGAAGACTGGTTGCTCGGGCCCTCCTCCTTCGACACTGGACCATGGCGCTGGGTGCGGCTATGCAAAGACCTCTGCCAGTTTACCGGCATGCAGGTACGGTGTCCCGAGCTGTATTTCATGCAGTTTTATTTTCTCTCGAACCGACATCTCGCTAGACTGTTTTTCCCTCCCCTCAGGAAGTCGCGAGGAGCCCACTTGTCTCTCGCGAAAAAATGGCTATAAAACCTCTGTTGGCGTCG
The DNA here is from genome assembly GCA_902602495.3 of Ectocarpus sp. CCAP 1310/34. Lineage (NCBI taxonomy): Eukaryota > Phaeophyceae > Ectocarpales > Ectocarpaceae > Ectocarpus > Ectocarpus sp. CCAP 1310/34. The sequence continues at coordinate 95,958 of CACKRE030003488.1, forward strand.
TAGAAAACTCGTTGCGACTTTGTTTCTGTAGGGGAATGGTCATGGGGTGGGGCATTTATAAGGCTGGCGTCCTGCGAGAGAGAGAGAGAGAGAGAGAGAGAGAGAGAGAGAGAGAGAGAGTTGCACAGCGGCACCACAGCCCGTCACTGCTTGGTTTTCGCGGAGACCGTTGTTGCCACCAGCAGCTTGGCGGACCGGTGCTTAACGGTCTTGTGTTGGAGCGTCTCCCCTATCCTCTAGGCCAGCTCAACACCTCCCGTAGTAGAGACGCCTCCCATTTCCCCTCTTTTGTGCTCTTTGTGACGCAACTGTCGAAAGGTGATGTGGCTGTGCTGGATCTGTCTCATGGATGGGCAGCACTTGATGAGAAAGAGGTGAGACGGGTCGCACAACAAATACGAGTCACTCTCCTACTGTACCGTAAGGGGGTGCAGAATAGGGGTTGCGACGCTGGCTCTTTTTCCTATACTTTAATCCTGTACCAAGAAAGAAAACAACTTTTCCGCCAGGGTTAGGTGTCGCATTCTATTGTCACCAGTAGAGGACACCATGAAGAGGCGTCGTGCGTGCGGGCATGTTCAGGTTTGGGACTGGATCTGAAATATAGAAGGTTTCAACAACCTAATACAGTCCGAAATCTGCGCCGGAACCAAGCGCCATCCAACATTTGTCACAGCCGTGCTCGCCGCCCGGACCTTTAACCCCTCAACGAAGTCTGTCAGCAGTAGCTAGTGGCATCAGCTACTGCAGCTACTGCTGTGAACCCGCAGTTCAGAAGATTGGGGTCAGTGGCGGCGAGCACCGCTGTGACAGTGTTGGATGCTGCTTGGTTCCGGCGCAGGATTCGGACTGTTTTCAGAGGTTGCTGCGACCTTCGATATTTCAGTTCCAGTAGCAAACCTGAATGTGCCAGCGCGCACGACGCCTCGTGATGGTGTCCTCTACTGATGACAGCAGAATGCGACAACTAACCCTAAAAAATCACCTTGCTTGAGCGCCTTCCGTTTGGCTCTTTTGACTAGAATTCAGAATAGTGTGAATTTTTGTTTTGATTTCAAAGGGGGCGTCGGGAGGTACAAGCGTGAAAAGTATGTTTTGAGCAGCCTCTGCTGCCGCCCTGTGCGAGAATCAACGCTTTTTTATTTTCGCGGTGCCTTCCTACTGGTCTGGTGTGTCTGTTGTGCAATTTCTGGTGCTCCTGCGGTTGGTTTCAAAATTAGTCAACATCAACACTCGTCTTCTGCACCCCCTAAATGCGCCCCTTCGAAGGGCCCCCTGTGCTCCCAGGTAGCATTCGTTTTGTAATGTATTTCTTACACGCCATACTCAAGGGGTGATGTAAGATAAAAATTAAAACAGGGAGCTGGGCCAACCCGAAGCTGGCTTCCAGCTGTGGCGGGACCTCCCCCAAGCTCAACAGCTCGCACAAAGAGTTCGTGTCCTTGACCTTTGACTCGAACAGCCCAGCGAACAACCGCAGCCAACCAACAGAAAAATACAAGTCTGTATACAGTCTTTTCGTGCCTCTCTTCACGGATTTTTACATCCGACACGACCCGCACTACCGCTCAATAGGCATGCCTTTATCAGGTAGAGAGCAGCAACGTGCTTCACAACGCTGGCTGTTCCTCTCGAAAGCACTCTCCACGAACATGGGCAAGGTATGGGTTTTGCTCCCAGTGCCATTTTTTTTGTGTGTGTGTGTATTGTGCACATGTTTGTGTTGCGCGGCAGGTCGCAACGATCCGACTCCTCGTTCGACGGAAGTGCCACAGCCGCAGACGTTGCGTACCGGCAAGTGGCCGGAGAGGACGGAGAAGCCTCGGTCGATACGAAAGGGGGTGAATCCGCCGCGTCGCCTTGTTTCCTCAAAGACGATGTGAGTGATGTTGGCTGTGTGGCTGGCAGCTCGTATCGTCGGGCGGTGGGAGGTACAACCTTCCCGATGCAAAAACTCATGCGTGACGATTGTCCGTTCGCATGCTTGCTTACAGTTTTTTTTCTCTCTCTTTGGTCGCTCTTTCGTGTGCTCAGTCGCAAAGATAGCGCGACCTGCTCCCGCTTGCACACCCCTTGGCGAAACCTACGACGTGGTAGAAGTACAGCAGTCTCTATAAGACGGCACAGCGTGCAAGGAACACCGCCGGAGTGTCGGATATCGGCGAGACCCGAGTTTCTTCTATCACTCAGCCGCGTGTGGTCAATGGCTTTGCTCCAGATCGTGCAACCACCGCGAAGAAGCACTTCCCTTCCAAACTGTTGCTAATGTCCGACTCCCCCCCCCCCCCCCCCC
>CACKRE030003488.1:107828-132016 GCA_902602495.3 Ectocarpus sp. CCAP 1310/34
ATCACCAAGCGCGAAGCGCCGTGAGATATTCGGCGGGTCGCATGAAGGGTGCGCTGCATCCTGCTAAGGGTTTTCGGCATCTTGTGCTTACTTCCTTGCGTACGGATGACAGCTGCGTTTGAATTAATTTATTTTCTGGTGCTTTCACTTCCAGAGACAGTTGTAAGCACTGTGTAACTGCCTCGAGGGTGCTCGACCATTTTCACACAACGTTGTGCGATCATCCCCCTTGCGCGGAGTGAGGCTTCTCCACCCCGCACAACATGATCTACTCGACCACCATTATGGTTACCGCCAAAAAAAAAAGCAGAGGCAAAAACAAACAACGGTAACCTGGTTACCGAGTTNAGATGTTTTTTGTTGTCGTTGACCGAGAGTGGTTAGATGTGATGCTACATTAGCGTTGTGTGAAATCGTGTTTATAGGGGTGGTCGGGAGAAATGGGAGGGGGGGGGAGGGGTTCAAGCACCTGGAGGGTACCAAAAGGCGCCTCGGAAGTCATCCATGGGGCCTTTTCGAGAAACGTTGGGTGCGTTGGTTGCGCAACAGGCAGCAGGGGACAGAGCGCCTACGTTTCGGCCTAGAAAACGCTTCAGCATGTTCGGGTGCAGCATGGTATTTGGACGGTGAGCAACATTTCGACCTTGGTGTTGGGAGGGCTCTACCCTGGTGGGCACTCATTCACTTGATTTGTCATAGTGTTCTTTTTTGGCGATAAATTGGAAGCTTTCGCATCGGTTGTTCAATCCGTTCTCCACCCGCCTCATCACCGTCGCCACCAACGATCAATCGCGCAGGACGATTATCGGCCTCTGTACGTGACCGGGCACAGCCTCGGCGGCGCGCTTGCCTCTCTGGCGGCCTACGACATCGACAAGAACTTCACGCTGCCTGACCCAATGACGCTCTACACGTGAGTGTAACGCTTCCCGCTACCCGCGCCTGTGATGCCACCACACAGCACCCGAGGGTGGGGGGGAGGGTGTACTTAAGGCCGTTGCATGACGTTGACGTTAAACCATCCATCGACGATAGACCAAGTTGAACACGAGCACTACCCTAGACCCCAGCGGCTTTGACTATCAGCCTTAAAACCAAGCCAATATGTATGAAAAACCGTTCTCGTGAAACCGAGTCAACTTGGAGCCCCAGGACTACATACACTTCGAGCGGCTTTCCCATGACCTCCATGTGATCTTTGGGACCGGACGACAGGTTTGGATCCCCTCGCGTTGGCAACGGGGTGTTTGCGCGTAAGCTGGACAGCAGGGTGAAGCACCACTTCCGCCTCGTCAACGACGGCGACCTCATCACGGCGCTGCCTCGCTTCTTCGGGACCTACAAGCATGCAGGCGAGATGAGAGATGCCGATGGGAACTGTTGCGTGAGGCGGGAAACGAAAGGGGTTGTGTTGACGTTGATCTCTCATGTGCGTGCTGCAACGTTACGTTTCTCTTGGCGCAACGAGTCGTTGATAATGGAAGAAATCAACGGGAGGTGTTTTATGTTGCTCGGGAGCACGTTCTTATCGGGAATGGTCGCGAGAGGAGTAACCCTACTCTAGCCCTACTTCATGGCGTGGTTATCTGTTTGCCGCTCTTATACGTATGCAAGCTTACATGCCACCGAGAGCGTCCCGATTTCTGGAAAGCCCACAATCCCAAGTCCACAAGATGATGGACCACAAGCACATCACTGACCCGGATGTAACGATCCCCGCAAGGATTAACCGAGAGATTCTGTGACACGGGGCGTTCGTTTTTTCCCGAGCGCCTAGAACTGGTCGCCTCTCTTGAGCGGGTCTCGTTTTTTCTGCTTCCCGCAACCACCAGGTACATGTGTGCGGGCCGGGGGGGATCGGGGCCTGAGAACCTTTCCCTCCTTTCACCTCTGGCTGCTTTTGTGTGGTTTTCGCATAGTGTGCCCTTGTTGCGAGTGCTGCTGCACATACAAGTCTCCACACGAGCTTCGCGGTCGTTGCTGGCTTACATGGACTACCTTAACTACCGCTCGAGCGCCCTGCGTTGCTTTTCGAGGAGACATCCCACGCGCGTGTGAGACTGTTCTTTGGGTTAGTCCTCGGTCCGGCCTGTTTCGGTCCAACTCATCACACTCTGCCGTTCCGCCTTTTTGGAACCGTTTCGTTTGTGCCCTCCGCAGGCTGCAAGGTCGTCGTAGACTCGGAAAGATACGGCAACTTCATCGTGGCGCCAACGCTGGTGAGAATTCCATGCAGACGGGCAGCAACACGCACTTACCTCCCTGCTGGGCTGATGATGTCGCTTGATACCTTGGATGATGACCGGTATTCGGAATGTTCGCCCAAAATGCTCTAGGCTCACGTGAAATTGTCATCCGGGTTGCGTCTCGGTAGTTGTGTCCTGGTGCTAGTAGTCTAACAAGGAATTCGATCGATCCGCTGACTGTCAACTGCCCAACCGCGGGCTGCGAGTGGCCACCCGCGACATAAACCGGACACCCATTCCAGCGTTTTTTTCAGTCCAGCGGGTTCTACTCGACCCTTCGCGTGACTGAAACACACCCTCTCGCCACTCTCATGGTATTGAGGAACGGATCTGGTCTCTCTGGTGTTTGTATAATCTTCTAACAACGTTTCCGGCTGCCGCCCACCAAACGGTCGACACTGCGTCAACGTTTTCGTCATGGGTAGTGCTCTGCTGTGTCCAGCAATGACCACGTGCGTTTTTCTTGTTGACGAAAGCCGCGATGGGCCTGTACTGCACACAGTATGCCAATGCCAATCTTGTCAATGTTGTCGGGTTCATTAGGTGGAGCAAACCTTCGGCGCCAAGCCGCTCGCGAGCTTGACTCCGCACCTGCTGAACCAATACCGCGAATGCCTTGAGGCCTGCATGGAAGAGGCGGATCTCGAGGACTACTTCAGCAGGGGCATCGGGGTGAGAGAGAGAGGACCCCATCTTCTGCAAGCGAAACATTCTTGATTTTTCCGGCCGAGTGTTTTTACTCTCGAGGGCAGTGGCGACCTCATCGATCGATTTTTTGTTGTGTGGAGGGCGGAGTTTTGCTCATGTCTTGCTGTTAGTTTCACGGTGTGTGTTTTGCTGTTCCGTTGCCCTTTCCCGTCCCCAACGACGATCGGCCTAGGTGGACCCCACGCTCGTGCCCGAATGGCTCAAGGGCAGGAGGAGAAGGCGCAAGGAGGATGAGCCAGCCCTTTTGTAGTCACACAGACGCTCGCGACGGGACGATTGGAGATATCCGAAAACAAATAACCAGCGAAAGGTATTGTTGGCAGCCGGGCTAAGCGTCGCGTTTAGGGGCTGCAAAGAGAAGTGAGGCCACACCCAAAGTGTTGTTCCCCTACAAGAAAGCGCGTTTTATTCTGCGGGGAACGGCGTGACAGTGCGGATGGGGACGCCTGCCAATCGAACCCTGGATTCATGCAGAGGGCGATGCCCACGTGTGTTTTCGAAGTATGCCCTGTTCTTTACATGCCTTGCTGGTATACCAAGTTACAGCTGTTCGCGCTAGGTTTTCGGAGAATATCGCTTCTGCAGCGGCTAGGTATTGGAGAACGATCGGGGATCATCCGCGTTGTTTTTGTGTTGCGCCGTTCATGTCCCGGCCGGGTGGTTTTTGTTTGTCTTGCTGACCTCCCTACAGCGCTGAATGTTGCTTGTGTAGGCTTCTTCGTGTGGATTGGAGGGGTCCGCTTCGGCCAGGTATCAGGCGTTTTTGTTGAAGCACAACCTATTGTGTGTTTGGTAAGGTATCTGTGTACATTTGTGTTTTCCCAGCCTTTTTGTATTCGGGCCCATGGCTTGCTCGGGGTTCACTCGTCCCTTGAGGAACCGATCCACCGACCGAGCGTGCTCGCATATTGGACGGTTTGTTTGCATTTTCAGTTGAGAGCAAAGGCGTACAGGTAGCTCGTAGTCACGAGTAGGTCCGGTGGAGTAGGACGATATACCGTTGCTCTCTGTGGTTTCGCGTGCGGACGAGATCTTTTCTCGGTTTCGTTGTCTGGACTCCCAGTAAGCGAAATTCCGTGAGAACGTATTTTTATTATATTGAGTATAGCTTCAAAGTGCTACGTCGTTTCAGAACCAGCGTTATCGCGCAGGCTGGAGGCAAAGATGCACCCCAAAGCGTGGTGCAAGGTGTGTGCTGTGTGTCGTAACTTTGAGAGATATCGGGCTTGGTACTCACTGCCCAAATCAACGTTTTTGCTGTGTGTTTAGTGGAAGGTCGTGATCGTTTTCTGAACGAACCCTTTCTTGTCTTGGTGGGGAGAAACGGATGCACCGGGTTGGTACCCCTTGTCCACATGTGTGTCGCTTTGTGCGTAGTCTAGGCAATTGGTAAATTATGTAGAAAACAATAAACGCGGGTAAATTACTTTCTGTTGGCTGAGTGGAATTGGAGGCCAAGAATAAGCTTATCGGAGGTAACAAAGAGCGCCGAGAGGCTTCCGAACGTTTTGGGAAGCCCATCCTGTGGTGACAAATGCCGTTGTCGCGCTATGCTGAAGTCGGCATTGTGACGATGCAAATGCTTGGCTCTATCCAGAATGGACAAAGTATCGCGCCACAAGGTTGCTCGTCTCTCGCAAACGTCATAGCCCGTGATAACAGGGCTGAATGTTGCGCGTGAGGCAGGGTTATCCAACCTCCTTTCCTGTCGCTAGGATGATCGGTGTCCCACGTCACGACTCAGACACTGGTTGGATCACATCAGAAGCATCGCATTCATTGCGGGGAGTAGTCGTCAAACATCTGTTTGACTGTCAGCTGCGTCGAGGCTTCCTCGTTGAGGGCATCGTCATGCGCCTGCGACCGATCTCTGCGGTTTCGGCAATACGACGCTGTTGAATAAATGGAAATTTAATGTAATACCATAGGTCTAGTGTTACATCCCAACGACAATGGCATGGATCGTTGAAGGAATAGTCTAGACTCTAAAGAATCGAGCACCACGAACTTCACTCCTCCATCTCCCCACGAATTTTTCATCCAGGGTATTCTGAGTCCTAAGTCCGGCGTTCCGCCTACCTCCAACAATTGCTTTCACCATTATCGTAGCCTTCGTGATTTTTTTCACAACTTGTCCATTTCCATGACATTCATATCTAGCTGTCCGTGCCCCAGATCCCGATGTCTACGCGAGTCCCGACTCCCGCGCACATGCTCCCTCGTTGGATCACATTTGCATTAGAATATATTGCCGGGCGCCGTCACCACAGATCTGGTTCACAGCCGTGAAATAGGAAGTTCATTCGTCGTTCATTGATGGAACATTTTTGGGTTGTAGTTCCATTATTTGTTCGGAAAACTGTGGTCACGAGGGTCAGAAATGTGTGAATAACGTAACATTCATATCCAGGGAACCTGTGTCTGAATTCCCGGTGTCAAACCGAGTCTAACCATCCCCCAACGATCGGGTTCGCTGGCTTAACTTTCGTGATGAGCTTCACTCCTTCCATGTCCATGACTTTCACATCTAGCAAAGGCTTTCTGTGTCCCAGATGCCGATGTAATCATAAGATTGCCGAATTCCGTATTCTCCTCCCCCTCGTTGGATCACCATCAATCGTATCAAAAATGAGAGACGACTGTTGCAATAGGCTTAATTCATTGTCGAAACAACATGTGAAATGTTTCCTTGCCCATGACATTCATATGTAGGGATCGACCTCTGTGTCCTACGTCTCGTTTTGAAACCGAGTCCCCACTCCCACACACGTCTCTCTTGTTGAATCACATCAGAATGAAGTAGAATGCACGGGGCGTCGTAGCCAAAGTTGTTTCACTGTCGGCTTCGCAGTGGCCTCCTCGTCGAGGCAACCAATGCGAGTCTGAAATCAATCTTATCCAATTCCAGTAACACGACACTGTTGAAGAAATGAGCATACTGCGAAGACAACGTGACAATCTTTTGTTGAATGGTATCGATCGGTTGCAAATCAGGGCTCGACGGACACGGGCGTGACAATGTTTATTTCCTTCTGTTCCTGGCATTGATACCTCATGCACTGACTGTAACAGGCCAAGAGTTTTTATCTTGTCGCCTTCCGCAACCTTTCCTTTCCGCCTTTTTCCCTCCCCGTTCCAAAGTGGTCTTACAACCGATTGACCCATGCGCGATTTCACGAAATCGGAAGCTTCAATATTTATTTACGATTGCTATCGATTTGTTCGCCATAGGAAAGGTGTGTCATCGAGGCCGGCTCTTCGACCAGTTGTCCGCGACTGGAACGCGAGCATCGCGTTCTTGCACCGGAAGCCTGTGGGCGCACTTACGTTGGCATATTGACTCCTCCTGCGCAGCAGCTGCGGCGGCCGCCGATGCCAACGGGGTCTGTCAGCAGGTTTCGTGCCCATTTGGAGGCGTTGTCAAATAGGTTCGCGCGGTGTCACAGACAAGAATGTTTTCGACACCGCCCAAGTGGTACCGTGGCATCGTGTTGGGCCATATCTCAGCAGAATACCAAATAATGGTATGTTGGTTTGGGCCAACCGAGGACTTTTTGTGACAGTTGACAGTTGGGGGCTGTGGAAACACATCTCAGGTACTTTTATGCTCATTGGAGGTGTTTTCGAAGAGTTTCTCGCGGTGTCCTACTGTAAACCATCGTCGACGTGGTGACATCGTGTTGGCCCATACCTCAGCAACCACCGGTCACTTTGGGCCGAAGGAGGGGTTGCGCGACAGCTGAGAGCCGCGGTAACACAAAATGTTTTCGACGCATTTATTTACTGCGGTCAACAAAACTTTTGTGGCACCGTAAATACCATTGCCGCACAGGGCACTCACTACCTTCAAGAATGGTCGGGAACCGTGTTGGTCAGGTTCGACACGACTTGGGCCCCTTGCTGGTTGTGGGCTGCCGAAATCGGGTGTACGTAGGGACTACACAGCAGAGGCAAGCCCGCGAAGGAAAGGACTTTCCAACCCACGGAACCTTTTTAAGACCCTATTCACCACCTTGGACGGAAAAATACCCAGCTTGAAGGTGCTTCAAAAATTGCGACTTGTGCAGTCCGACCAAAACAAAACGATACACTCATATTGCCCGCTGTCATTTTTCGACGACGCATGATGACCAGTCCGAAAAAATTACATCGGAACTTGACCCAAAGTCCATTCTCCCTTCATGCTTGGGCCGCAGACGAGGCCATCCCGCAACCCCAGTCGGAGTACTATACTAGGATACGCGCCAGTGTTCCAAACGATGGTGTATTTACGGACCAACAATCAAGTGGCGCCAGGTGCTTCGGTGTATCCATCAAGGACAACTCCTCTTGGGGCAGCTTCGTGGGGTCGATACCTATGGGAGAAAAAATAGGGGGAAATGTGGCGGGGGGCAATGGGGTAAGGGGGAAGTTTCACCGTCTTTGCAGAGGGTGGTTGAGATTCGACACCCACAACAATGATTACCGGCACGCTTCTTCCCCTGAGAGCCCAAGTATGGCGCTTTGACAAATGGGACGATAGTCGACTTTGAGACGATGAAACGAATCATTCTGCGCAACTCACCTTCCGGAGAGATGTTGTCAGTGTTGTGCCTCAGCCTCCAAATGGGTACCTTGATTCAACATGATTGTTTCGCCTCCATTCCGAAGAGCGACCACCGCGACTTCGAATTTGCGTACTCATAGGTTCGTCATTCTGTAGAGTAGCATTCCTCTCGGCCAGCCTTTTAATATGAACAAGAAACGAAACGGAAATGTAACGCGCAATTTTGTCGGTCTTCCCCGCTGTCCACGACCCAAAAAACACCCAAAGCGGTGCTCTACGTTGGCACGGAGAGGGTCAAAGGCGTTCACGTCGGGGAAGCTGCTAGGGGCAAGATTAACAAAAGACCTCCTTGCTTTACACCATGTACATATTAGAGCCTTTTTCGCGGGAAATATGTTGTATTTTGTAGCTGCATTCTTTGCCTGTACAAGGTTGGAAGCCACCCGAGTGGACGACATATCGTCCCTGATATTGGCTGTCCTTTTCAACTCGTGCTGGGGCCGGAAAATCAGTCTTTTCACCTAGTGGGCAGGACTAGGATTGTTTCTAGCGTATCGGCTTTCTCTGCTTTGGTCTTACCTGGCTAGCGTACTTTTCTGTCCCTCCCTTTGGCGACCCGCCTTGTCCTTGCTGATGCGCTGCCGGTTCGCGAAGAATGAAGCTGGACAAAAGGGAATGGTGGATGGGGGGTCTGCATTCTTACCATGGATACCTCAGGCATCCACACCTTGGTAGATACTTACGCGCATCCTCGGAGATACGTCATCTATATCTGTATCAGCCTGCCTGTCCCAACACGTGCGCCTTCGTCGAACGTACTCTTTACTCAGATCAAGGAGCCCCGCACCTACGGTGGAAGCTCCCCTCAGGAGGTCTTCTGCTCCAAGAGCGCCGTCACGATCCGAGTCGAGCTGCTGGTAGAGACAGCGCGCCTCTTCCCCGCTTAAGTCAACCTGTCCGACACATCCAGGATATCATTGCGAGCAGAACGAATGCTCTGGCGCAGGACCAACGGGAGAATTCACTGGGTACATGGACAGCATTTCAGCACGTTCAAAATAGAGGAGTGACACCCGTGATAACTTCTTTCTGGGCTACTGAGGGAGATACTTTTCAATATCCCAAACTTTAAGCCAATGGTGGTGCATTTGTTGTTGGTGGTGTAACATCCTCGTCGAAGAATGAGGTGAACGAAAGAAAAAAACAACTCGGGGAACTAAACCTATTACATGAAATGGGCAAGTGCCTTGTCCACCCACATTGTAGACCCGTCGAATTGTTTGTGCGAAATCCCGAGCGGTTTTCAAAACCCGCGGTGTGCGCACTGGCCGAGGTGAATCGACCCCGGCCACGAGACTTGGTCTCCATCCCGGCTTCCCCTCTCGTCGGGGAGCCCTGCCGCCGAGACAGCTCCTTCCCGATCTTGGTGACGACACTGTTCTTTCGTCCACCGTGTACTCGCTGCCACTCGCAGGTGACCATTGACGACCATTCCCCGGGGGTTGAATCAGGCCATGGCAAGCGCCATTTTTTACCACAGCGCTCAGACGTTCACTCTGTTTGTTTGAAGGGCAACTTCCTTCCTCATCGGACGGTTTAAACACCAAATTGTTCGAAAGGATCAGGGTAGCCCGACGGGGTGGCGCACTGAGCGATCTACCCGTTGGCGACGGTGATGGTGATGGAGAAGGTGATGGCGATGAGAATGATGCCCTCGTATCTTGTTTCTGCGGCGCCGGGCTTGGAATTGGTATTTTGCTTTCACTACGAGTAGTAGCTCCCTCGACTCGAGCGTGAGAGACGTATTCCGTGGCGACGGTTGTCGATTCCGGACGGGCTGATCTGGACGGTGATGCCTCCATTTCATCTTTTGGTACCCCTCACGGTAAAGAGCAAGGATGTCGGTCGTGCTGCGACTTAATGAAGGTATTGTTGCCATTGCTTTCAACAAGGGAAGTAGAAATAAGCATGGTGAGAACAAGCCACTTGAGCATCAGGAGAAGTACGTCAAACGATGGGCCCAGTGTCCATGTACCATCCTCGCGAAATTCTCGTCGTTTCGGATTTTATGCTGTCTGCCGTGCGCATGCTTCAGGGTGAGCCTTCTCTAATCGACAAAAGTTTTAGCTTTCATCGAGGTGTTCCGAAACTAGGCATGGTTTTGCCAACGAGTAGGTTTCGATGCGTCTGGCAGGAAACATTTCCAGATATCGCCCAAGATTTCCGCTGAAAGTTTGTTTGTTTGTTTGTTTGTTTTTCTCCCATCATTGGGCTCTGCCGTCTGCCCCTCTGGCCCCTATCCTCCACTTCTACTAGCTAGACGACCCAACCGGGGTCACATAGGAGGGTGGACCCCCTCCTGCGGTTCATGCCTGAGGTATTTTTATCGCGAGAAGGGTACAGCAATCCCTTCCCTCGCGACTTACGAAGTCGATTATGGTGTACTAACAAACGAGCTTTGCAGCGCGTCGCTTTCATCCTAGACCAGGATGTATTTAGCGAGAAAAAACTCTCTCTGCCGGGACTCGAACCCATGACCTGGCCCTTGGCAGGCTGCGAGGCTACCCACTAGACCACCGGGGCGACCGGCATTCTCGAAGGAACATTTGTGCAGTGACATCACGAACACCTTCTAGCTTTCTCGGGGCGACCGTACACCCAAACTTGGAAAGTCTGTTTGCTGATTAACGTTGACTTCATACCCTGGCGAAAGGGAAATGTGATGATCATATATCTCTGTGAGAACCTTTCTGGAAGACGATATAAAAAGAATATTCTGAATTCGAGACGCAAGACTGCCTAAATCATCAAAAATACGAGGTGTTCTCCAGAGAGATTCGGCTAAAATTCAGATGTCGTGCGTCCTCCGGGAGCAGAGAGAAAACGAGACAAGTACACCACGGTCAGGTTGTCCAAAATCTGCTCTTTCTATCGGCAACCAAAGCAAACGCCATTCACAGCTTCCCGAAAATTGAGGTAGGTCTATCAAATAACTGCATATGGCCACCAGTACTGGTCTGCTTAAGAAGGGTGCAGTGATCCTAGAAGACGACGCCATGCAGGTCGAGGTTCCGCTTCGCCGAGCAAATCGTATCCATCTATCAAACCCTCGTACCCCACCTGATGCGGTGGGACTCACGTCCCGGAGGTTGCTGACCGTTAACACCGGTTTTCTCCCTCGAGCCCTTGTCGATGGTACCCCTTGCCATTGTCCGTCCGGACCTTTTACTGCAGTGGGGCGATCCAAAAGGCCGGAAGACTCGGCTAAAATAGCTTCTCTAAATAATGCGTTCCACGTTTGCAGGTCTGAGTCACTGCTGTTCGTTGATGGATTCTCCCCAAGGGTAGATTTTTCCACCAGGCGAAGCGGCCTGGAGCGAATGGGAGGCGAGAGGGCGAGGGTACATGCTTTGACGGTGTAGGGGGGTTTTTGATGAAGCACCAGACCCAGAAACGATTGACATCTGGCCGATACCTGCAACCCAGACAACGCTTATATGCGGCCTTCAAGGTCTTCATCGAGAACGTCGATGCTCGAATGTGCCTACCTACCATTCGTGATCATCGCGCGACCATGTGTGCGAAGGCGTTCTCACGGATATGTACCGGCTGAGCAGTGTCCGTCTTACCGTGTAGGCTGAGCCAGTCGGCTCATGGATGCTTTTTGCCGATCTCGGGAGAAACGAGCGTCCCTCGCCTGTACGGTTGTTCTGGCGATCGATTCCTGCTGCTGGTGTTGATGAAATTGCGTATGCCAGCTGGGGTTTGAATTTGGGGTAATTCTTGGCTGTGACCTGATAGAGAACAGATGATAACGTTGATACGGAGCCAGTGATGTACATCATTGTTGAAAAACAAAATGATGTAACGATCGAACCTCGGCGGCCATCTTCTTGAAAACAACTGTCCTGCGAAGCCGCTTTCAACGTCCGGGCTGGTACACCGGAGGAGTGACAAAAGTTGGAGCAGTGACCAATCGTGGCAGGTTCGTACAACGGTTAGAACGAACGCAATCTAGCGTGGAGAGGTTTCCGTCCCAATACCGCGTCGCCGGACAGCCTCACCGGGCGTTGTCCTCCTCTATTTGACGGCATCGCTCCGGCGAGGGTACCCGGCAACGCTTCTTCTCTGATGGCCATTTTACATCAAGCTCTTCCGACCGCTGGAGCTCGCCAAGTGCACCCTCCAAAGTGCTGCTTCCGACCAACGCACTTCGACCTCGCGGGGTCCGTATCCTTGCGGGTGATGAACTCCCACGTGACGAGCCACAGGCCGGGGAAGAACGAGGCCGTGGTGCCCCACCCCAAATTAGCCCTGTTGAATTCGATCGTGTTCCGGCCGAAGAACGCGTAATAGGGGTGCTGAGAGAGGACCTCACGATCGGCTTTTGAGTATGACGCAACAGGCAGGATAAAATAGATATTGGTCAAGGCTTCCATGGGGACCGGGTCAGAGAATACGTCGTCTAGTGGGTGCAGCACGCACAGGACTGTTGAAGTTATATGTCTATGTCGAAGACGTAAAACGGCAGGCTCAATCCTTACCTAGGCCAGCCAGACCTCGCACGAAACCATGGTGCTCGTCCAAGTCGTCCTGTAACACAATCAAGAACGACCGCAACCAACAACGCTCTACTCAATTGTAGGCGAAAGAGGGCCACATATGCTTGATTTCTAATATGTTCGACAGAAGGAAGCATCTATCGTCGATGGCTACAGCATGCCTCGGACGTTGAGAGGAGTTATTCGAAAAAGGGCTGGAGAGAACCCATTCAGCACGTGTATGATACAGGACGAGCTTGTCACCACTGAATTATGAAGCTTCTGCCTGTTGCTTAGTGTGTTGCCCCAGGAAACAATGCGAAATCCCGACCATGCCATGACATCGTCGTCCTACCCACAGTGTTTGCTTCAAAACTGGTCGTACATCCACGACCGGCTTCCGGCTTCCGGTTTCCGACTTCACCGGTGCGCCCCTAACGAAGAAGATATTTTATTTCAATCAACATTTGCAAGTCTACAGCGTTGCTCGTAGCGGTACACAGTACTACATGACATGACCCACTTGGCTAGTTTGGGCTTCCGAGCCGCACTTGGAATACTCCTTTAGCCCTGCCCTCCTCGAGTTCCAAGTCGCACCATCGCTGAAATATCCTTCCGCGAAGGCATTCCTGACTCTCGGTGGTGTACTGCACGCTCTCCTGTTGTGACCTTCCTCCCCCGCCCTGCGAAAGGGGCACGGTTCCAGCCCCATGAAGGGCATCGAGGAAAATGTCACATTCAGGGAGACCTCTGCCAACGTCTTTCTTCTCAACCGCAATAGGAGAAAAGATTATATTTCTCAGCGAAAACATTATTATAGCAGCTCATTCAACTATCTGCACGGTTCAACCAGCATCCATACCAGCTTTGGCGCTTGCCACAGACACGACGCGCAACGTCGACTAGTCGTTCCGTAACGACGCTTAAAATAGCGTCATCCGTACTTACTTGTGCCTTCTGGTAGGTTATTCGTAGCGATTGTTACCACAGTAACAGTGGCATATTATGGGAACACGTGAATAAAAGACGACACACAGCGCTCAAAATTTGGCAAGACTGAAAATCGGTGCCGTCTTCTTCAAGACGCGGGGTATTCCTCCGCCCCCCCGTTTCGCTCACATGTTTGGCTTTGTTGCCGTTCGCATCCGCCATTTTTGACTTTTTGCGATCCCATCGAGAAGTTGGATAGATGGGAAGACCGCCAAGACCGATTCCCGATATCTGCATACATAAACACAGGCGAAGGGAAAAAAGGCTTTCATAGAAGACCGGTCGGCAAGGATGATCTACAAGAGTAGATGTGTTGGTGACCCTTGGCTGAAAAGTAGCACACCCTCCAATGGCCTGAGGGTTCGTCGACAACAAGTATGCGTTCAATTTATTGGTCAAGAGGATACTTAGGTGATTCAATTGGATGTTGCACACATCCTTGATTGAGGCGTCAGTCGTACTGACCTTGGAGAATCCTGCACAGGATTGTTTTCCAAGTTCAGCTCCCGCAGGCGGCCAGTCCCTAGTGGCAATAACGGTCGTAAATCCGATAGTGTGCGTATGCGGTTACCTGCCAAATTCAGCTCTTGGAGGCGAAACAGGGTCTCTAGGCCCGCCGCGCTTTCAATGGCATTGTTGCTGAAGTCTAAGACCTCGATCGATCCACTTTGAAGGCGAGGTAGTCGTGCTAGGCCACAGTCGCGAATAGTGAGCGTGCAAAGGCACCTTGCATCGGCTAGCACGCGCTCGATCCCAGCCAGGGCTAGCCCATCTGTCCCGTGAATTCCGAGGCCAATCAAGCCGTCCAGGTGGTGCAGTAAGCCTGCCACAGGCAGTAGTGATTCCAGCTGGCACTGCCGGAAGGTCAATGACCAAAGCAACAGGTCGCACATATCTTTCCGTTCCTTCGTGTCGTCAACGTGCCTCGACGGGGCAGCGGGTGTCGTCGGGATACCCAGTGTAGCCTCAACGACATCTGCCAGGCCCAATGAGGTGACGGCCTGGCCTACCAAATCCACCTTCCGTATCTCGCCGATGCTGACGCCCCTCCCCGAAGCTGCTGGCTTAGACGGCGTTAGTAACCCGGCTTCGTTGCGTGCTTCTCTCTCATCTTCTTGGTTTGGGGGATATCCAAGATAGCTCATCTTGATTCGGACAGACAGGACACGGCCCGCCTCTTGAGTCAAACTGACAATATCCTTTCGAAGAGAGTGCCCTTGCGTGTCAGAATTGATTGCAGTTGTTTCCATTGCGCGACTTTTTGTTCTACCACACAACAACACACCCTGCTCGCTACCCGCCGGCTACCATTCGTCTATCACAGCGAATCCGCCGCACGTTGTTGCCGTCGATCCTTGCCTGTTGGATACACTGCACTTCTGCACTTCCGGCCAAGAAGGCGGCGTCCTCGTTAATCACGGTCTTGGGGTTGTCCACGCCAACCCCGCCGTCCAACGCACCAGCACTCCCGAAGAGACAGCACCGACGTATGGCCAACCTATTTGCTGTATCAAGGGAGTATGATACTGTAAAGAGTCAGGAGCTCGGTGTATGTCTGTGTAGAAACTCGTTCCGTGAAACCGCCGCGCGCGGTGTTTGGGTCACTTGTGTGATGGTGACTGGCCTTGTTGTTGTTGTTGTTGTTGTTGTCTTCACATTGCAACCCGCCTGTAAGGCCTCCTCCCGTCCATGTTCACCACACAAGCTCCGGGCAGCTTAAGCCTCTCACGGATGGTTCATCGCCGAAATTCTCCCCCAGTACGCCAGACATTAGCCGCCGCGCAAACTGAACAAACAATGGAGGCGGAGGGGCGGAGAAGGCGGGGTGTGGACTTACATCTGACAACAGCGGGTTCACTTGACGGTTCGGCACATTGGCAGCATCGGAGGTTACGCCGCCTTGTTGACAACGTGTGCCACGTGTGGTCGTGTGCTGCCGTGTTGTCCATAGACCTGCAAAGAGTCTACAGAGGCTGTGCTTTCAGCTGTGGTACATGTAACCACCTTCCCAAACTCCATGTGGCTGTGCGTTGTCGACCATGGGCTATCGCATTCGTTCTATATGTCCATAATGTCTGGCATCCGTGTCTGTCTGGCCGGCATCAGTCGATCCGCAAAAATTAAAAGTTCAGCCGTTCGTGAAGGCCTGCCTGATCACTTTGGCTGTGCCAAACAGGAGCTACTGTAGCATATTTGCTATTGGACGCTATTGGACACTCACCCGATTTCCTCTTTGAAGACTCTTGGTCGTGACTACCTCTTCTTCGTCGTTCTTGTGTTCCCGAAACTACTCCGCTCGTCGCTGCTGCTGCTGTGCTGCTGTCGTCCTCCATCGTGGTGGGTGAAAAAAATCAGGTAAAAAGTCGTCGGCTAGCGGTAAGTACAGTCGACCACGCTTTAAAGACACACCACGTTTTCCCCCCAAAAAAGTGTCTTTAACGCGGGGAAGTGTCTTTCAAATTCAGGGGCCACCAACGCACCATCCCCGGGGCCAATGAAGGCGAAACATATGTCAAAAGGTGCGCATTCGCAGCAGAAAGGCGACCACAAGAGGTAGGTGTTGTTTGAAACCTAAGACACAAGGTGATTTGAAGGTCGCAACCACTGCTGCTATTGTGCTACAATACTTGCATACCATCGTTTGAATTTCCCCGTACTGTACCACCAATACGCTGAAAGCGATGGTGTTCCACGACCTACGCATCGTACATGTACACGACGGTAGTGCGCTGGTGTTGATGTGGGCTTAATTATTTGCTTTATTATTTTTTTTGGGCGTTGTCCTCCTCCCCGTGAATATCTTGCCCAAGATCTCGCCACCGCACCTGAGAAATATCGAAGGTTGAAAAACGACCCTAGGAAACGCAGGATACGCAGAAACACAGAGACCAAAAATGTCGGGAAAGCACAGCGACAAAGAGGACACCGCGCCTCCCAAAAGGTCAAAACGAGGCACAACACAACACAAACGCCAAATTCAACCTCACGAGACTTCATCCAAGGCAAACAACGAACGTTGGCAATAAAAGTGCTTTGCTCTCGAAACCAAAAACTACACCCGCCACATATCCCCCCAAAGAGTCGCCTGCACCTCCCCCCCCTCCTTTGCTCTTCGGTTGACCTGAGATTTATGAGTAAACGAATGCACAGTCTTCGAAAGAAGGTACGCCGTTTCGCTGTACTCGCCGTCTCTTCCATGTGTGTCAAGTAAGAGCGGACATCTTCGAGACGAGAGCGAACCTCGCCCTCTGAAATCGTAGATTTATGCACGATTGGCCTACCGTGATCGCCTTCCTCTTCACTGGACACGTCCTCCTCGACGTGTACGTTTGACATGTGTTCGTGGGTCTGCGAACATTGTTGTTGGATACATGTGCTGGATGATTTTGTGTCACGCAGACTGGTAAGATTACCGTTCGGTAGGGGGCACCGCGATGATTCACGGGCCCCCTCCTTGCTGTGGGAGCCGCTCTTTTAGCACTCCCTCTTTCGTCCGTGTGAAGGACGGTCGTCGACCTCTCGTGAAGTTAATACATCACCAAAACAGTTTCACCCGATAAATAAGTGGCGTAGGCCGCAAACACTCTAGAATTTGCCCCTCGAGGGAAGCCACATCGGGATGAGCTCTGCTGGAGACGAAGAGCGCGCTGCTGCGAGCGGAGAACAGATCTACCCGCTGGTGCAGGAGGGCCGCGACGCGGAGCTTGCAAGCTTGCAACGGCAGATTTCTCAATTGGCGGCCCTGGTGGAGGAATCGGTGAAGAAGAAGGAGCGTGGCAGGGTCGTGGCGGATGCAGCCAGTAGGGGTGGCTGGGTCGCTGCCCCCAGAGGCCAACGGGAAGAGCCCACGCTGCCGCTCGTCGGTGGCGGGGGACTTCTCCAGCAGCAAACGAGAGATAGTGGGCAAGGACCACGGCCGCTGCTGGAAGGCGGCTGGGCCAGTAGATCGGGAGCGAACCCTGCTGGACTAGCCGGAGTGGGCCCGGGCATAGGACCGGACTGCGGGGAAGCGAGGGGGTTACACCCCCCAGGTGAGATACCCGTGATTCGAGAGAATGGAGAATTCCTCGACGGCTACAGCAGTAGCCACATGAAGAGGGTAACAGTCAATGCCCCGCTTCTAGACGGAAAAAGCCGTAGCCACGGCTTTGACTCGTGGCGAAAATCGTTCGTCCAAGCTGCGAAGGCCATCGACTTGGACGGGCAGCTTACAGGAGATGCAGAGAGCAGTATCCCCGTGGGCGACCCAAACTTGCCCACTTCCGAACTGCTCCGTAGGGGGTACACGAGAGCAGAAGTCCAACGGGGGCTTCAGGCGTTCCACTTTATCACTACTGCTGTGGTAAAAGAAGCTGACAAAGCAATTATCAGCAACTGTACGTCAGCGAAAGAGGTCCTTGCGGAATTGGAAAAGGTCTACGATCCGGAGTCACAGGGGTCAAAACAGGCCTTGATGCGGAAGATGTTCGACTTTGCAATCCCCACACACAGCAACAGCAACCCCATCGAGCACCTCTACTCTCTCGAGCTGCTGTATGCCCGCCTGCGCGAAAAGGGGCTCAATGCTGAACAACCCTTCGTTCTCGCCCACTTCGTTGGTTCCCTCCCACCCGAGTACCAACAAGCGAAGTTCCTGTTGGAGACAGCAACGGCGCTGGATAGGGCCGAGATCGTCAGGATCGTGAGCACGGTGCACGCGAGCCTCCCGGAGGGAAGGAAGGCCTCGAAGGGCCAGCGTAGGGCGGAGCATGCTCTCCTCGCGAGTGACGGTGGCGGCGGGGGAGGAGCGCCGGGCCGCGGCAACAGCGGCCGCCGCAAGGGTGGCGGCGGCGGCGGCGGCAACCAGAAGGGGAGAGGGGGTGGCGCGAAGGCTGGAGGCGGCGGCGGAGGCGGCGACGACGATGCGGGTAGCATGCGCGGTGGCTGTTTCCGGTGCGGCAAGAAGGGCCACCAGGTGGCAAACTGCCCCGATAGCAAGCCCGGTGCGATGTGAGACATGCAAGGGCTACAGGCACGACAAGAGCAAGTGCCCGACCGAAGAGGCGGTGCTCGTGGTGGAAGTGCCGGCGGGGAGGGCGTCTGCGGACGCCACAGCACTGGACGTGGCAGAAGAAGCGCTGGTGGTCGGTGACATCTCAGGCGAGTGTCACAAAGTCGTTGGTCGAGGGGGTGTAGAGCAGGCTAGGCGGGGTAGGTATGTTGCCGATACCGGCGCTACCACCCACATGTTCGCGAACTCAGATGGGTTCGTTCGTTACGAAGAGTGTGATCGACGTGTGCGCGTCGCCGCCGGAGAAACCTTCCCTATCGTAGGGTATGGCGACGTGACGGTAACCCTTAGCTCGCGCGACGGTACAACCGACCTGTTGTTGAAACGGGTTGCACACGTTCCCCGACTAGACGACAAGCTACCATCTCTCACTTCCCTCTTCGACGACGGGTTCGAAAACAAAACCCTAGACAAACACGAGTTGGAGTTGGAGAGTGGGGGGAGGGAGGTGGTGTACTTCCCTCGATGCGGTAACCTGTACGTCCAAAACGGTTTCCGCACACACACCGAACATGCCTGTGCCGCAATTGCTCCTGGCAACGCGAAAGCGCCCAGCACCCCCGTTGACATCAACGATTTCCACTGCGCGCACGGCCACTCCCACGAGGTGCTGCTGAGGACCACGGCGAAGCAGCAAGGGACGACGCTGGTGGGCGAGCTCCGGGAGTGCCTGGGGTGCTCGACGGCGAAGGGGCTTAGCACGCCCATCCCCAACAAGACGTCGACCCGAGCAGTTAAGAACTGCAGCGAGTTTTCGTTGATTTGAGTGGAAAAGCTAGGGTGCAGAGCTTGGGGGGAAAGTGGTACACTCTCATTGTCAAGGATGATTACACAAGGTGGAACCGTGTCTATTTCCTGAAGCACAAATCAGACGCAGCTGAGGCATTCGAGAGATACCTTGCCGAAAACCAGGCAAACGGTGCCCCGTCCGATGTCATGGTCGTGAGATCTGACAACGGAGGAGAGTTCTTTGAGGGAGAGTTCGGCAGGGTGTGCCGGAAGTACTGCATCAAACAGGAGTTCACCCCCGCGCACAGCCCAGTATACAACGGTGTAGCTGAGAGAGCACTGGGTCTGATCAAGGATGCAGCACTAGCCGCCCGTATCCAAGCGCCAACTCTTTACCCCGGCGCACCGAACTACCCATCCATTTGGGCCGAGGCCATAGCCTGGTCATGCAACGCCCTGAGCTGCACCTCCACCACATCCAACCCAGAGAAGAAGTCGCCGTACGAGATGTGGCACGGGCACCCTCNGTACCTTGCAGAAAACCGGGCAGGCGGTGTCCCGTCCGATGTCATGGTCGTGAGATCTGACAACGGAGGAGAGTTTTTGGAGGGAGAGTTCGGCAGGGTGTGCCGGAAGTACTGCATCAAACAGGAGTTCACCCCCGCGCACAGTCCAGAATACAACGGTGTAGCTGAGAGAGCACTGGGTCTGATCAAGGATGCAGCACTAGCCGCCCGTATCCAAGCGCCAACTCTTTACCCCGGAGCACCGAACTACCCATCCCTTTGGGCCGAGGCCATAGCTTGGTCATGCAACGCCCTGAACTGCACCTCCACCACATCCAACCCAGAGAAGAAGTCGCCGTACGAGATGTGGCACGGGCACCCTCCCCCGCCGGGGGCGACGTACCCGTTCCTCAAACCTGCCGTATACAAGGTCAAGCGCACACACAAGTCCGAGCCAAAAGCCCAAAAGTGTTTTTACCTCGGCCCGGGAATCAACACCAACCGTGATTGCGTGCGCATCCTCAACGAAAAACGCCAAGCGATCACAACTCGCAACTACCCGGCAACCCGTGCCCGCCGCCCCCGCCGCCCGGCCCCAGTCGCTGCCTCCCATCGCAGAGGAGGAAGAAGAATTCGCGACTGAGGAGGACGAGGTTGGGGAGGGCGCGTCGAGCCAAGGCGGAGGGAGGGCGGAGAGAAAACCTGTGGATGGAGCACCAGGTTTCAACCGCGTAGCGCCGGCGGCGCCACCGGCTGCGTCCCAGGAGTCGGGCGCGGGCGACGCTGGCGATGGCGCCCCCTCGAGCAGGGAGGGCGCGAGCGTCGCCCCATCNCGACAGCGAGACGGATCTCCCGGCGCTCTGTGGGCCAGAGGCCCGGCGGCTCGCCCGCTTCGACAAGCCGGCGGAACTCACCAGCCGCCGCACTAGGGAGAACCCTCGCCGAAATCCGAGGTACGAGTCGCCCCCGTCGCCGCCCACATCGGCCCCGTCGCCGACAAGTGCCGAAGCCCTGCTCGCCTCGGTGGCGAGCCTGCCCGACAGCAGCACGGAGGAGTTCACCCGCTGGATGCTCTCAGCGGTACTTCACGTGCCGGAGGGGCTAGAGGCGAGGGTGGTGCGAGAGTTGCTGTCCGAGCACGCGGATGAGGCCCACGCTGCGCGTCAAGAGGCGGAGAATTTCCTGCTGGGTACGGTGGACCTCATGCTCAACTCACCAGACGCCTTCGAGACGGCCCTGACGTCCCACGAGCTAAGTGAATCCCCTATTGGCAAGCATCCGAGTGATGTAGAAACCCCACCCATGACTGTAGCCGGCGTTGTCAAGTCTGTTTACCCAGAGGGGTGGAAACAGGCCATGAGGGAAGAGTTTGAAAGGCACTTGGGCACGGGGACGTTTTCATTCGTAGACGGTGCGCCAGAGGGGCGTAGGCCTGTGAGCTCAAAGTGGTGTTTTTGTTGGAAGACCAACAAGGAAGGGAAGATAGACAAGTTCAAAGCGCGTCTGGCTGCAAGGGAGTTTTCGCAAATCCCGAGCGTCGATTTCCATTCGTCTTCCCCTTGCCCCTCATCCGCATCCATTGAGCTGATGCTTGCAGTAGCGAACGAGAAGGGCATGAACCTCAATCACTGGGATGTGAAGCTGGCGTATACACACGCTACGCTAGACGAGGAGATTTTTCTGAGGCTCCCCGCTGGGTGCGGGGACAAATCGCATAAGGTTGTTAAGGCTGAGCGTGCGGTTTATGGTCTGAAGCAGAGCGGTAGGCAGTGGGGGTACCACGCTGCTGATACGCTAGTCGAGAACGGGTTCGAGCAATGCAAGGCGGACCCGTGTGTTTTCCGCAAGATGGTAGACCAAGTCGTGGTGATGATTATCGTGATTTACGTGGATGACATTTTGGTGGCTGGGTCTGACGAGGATTGCGAGGAGTTGCTTGCTTCGCTCAACAAAAAATTTCCCACCAACAACCTTGGAGAGTGTCAATGGTTTGATGGGTGTGCCATCGAGAGAGATGTAGATGCTATTCGATATACTCGTAGCATAGCATGGGGGTGGTATTTTGCTTATACATATGCGGGATTTGCAGTGACGAACTACGGAGGAACGTAGTTTCTTTTTGTTTTCCTTGGGAGTGTGGTAGATTGGTGGACATTCATGGAGGTTCGTTTTGGGTGTTTAAGCGTTATGCGTGACTTGATGCCGTGATGGAATGACGAGCTCAAGCACGCCTCCGATTAATACACCACGTTTTTCAACACGTTTTTCCACACGTCTGTACGACTTTACCTACCCCTACGGCCCGTCATGGCCGAGCTGCTCTACACTCCCATCACACACAACTGAACCACCCGAATTATCGTTCACGCTAGCTTATGACACGTCGTCTACGAGATTCGCGTCGAGCATAGTTTGGAGTATCGCNTCCGATTAATACACCACGTTTTTCAACACGTTTTTCCACACGTCTGTACGACTTTACCTACCCCTACGGCCCGTCATGGCCGAGCTGCTCTACACTCCCATCACACACAACTGAACCACCCGAATTATCGTTCACGCTAGCTTATGACACGTCGTCTACGAGATTCGCGTCGAGCATAGTTTGGAGTATCGCTTTGCGGCGATCAGCAGCTATCACCGATGTCCAGCGCCGACCAAGAACGAGGCGCCCGTCACGCAGAAGACGAGGACGCCCGCATCAACGAGTTGGTGGAGATGAGGGTACAACAACGACTGGCCGACATGAGGCGGCAACAAGACGAGGAGGAGCAGAGGACAGAGAACGTCCGGACCGGAAGCGAGCACGAGACACGCCACCAGCAACAAGCGGGGCGGCCATCGGCGAACCCGGCCGTAGATGACATCGCCCGCACTCTCGCAGACGCCATGTCCAGCGAATGCAGATATCACCACGGGACATCGGTAGTGTACCCAGTACAGGAGGAAGTATTCGCATGACAGAGGTTCAGCGCCTAGCGCCTTGGGATGGGATTTTTAAGCAAGGGGAAGATGAGCAGGCTGAGTTTTTGATTTTTCGATCGAACATGGTAGCTATATTTGCGCAGGAAGGAGTGCGTGACGTGGTACTGACTGAAGAAAAGATTCCAGTCGGAAAAGAAGGAGTGAGCAATGGAGGAGCTGCGTAGGTTGCACTAGAGTGACAGCGTAGAAACGGCAATTACGGCGTGGAACCTGCTGATCACGTTTGTAACATACATGCCTATCCTCACCCAGATCATCGCTGATGGTAGTCCAAGTGGAGGTTGGAAAATATTCCTCAACTATTACGAGCCGCGTGCCAGAGCCGAGAAAGAAAGGTTGTCATCCCAATACCACGGTCTTGAGATGAAAGTAGGAGAGACCCCCCAAGAATACTTCGGGAGATTTGCTGTTTTGCGCAGTAGGCTAGCCTCGCAAGGTGTTATTTTCTGTTGTATTTTTGCTCTTGGCCTAGGATCATTTAATGTAAGTATTGGATTTTTGGGATGAGGCCTCCAGCTCCGGCCCGTGGTCCCACCCATACTTTCCTAGCCGTGTCTTGTCCTTGGCCACTGGCCTGGAACCTGGTTGATTCACCCAAACTTTCGTGTATTCCGCTACGAGGATACTTAAGCCAGCTTACGGCGAACACAGGCAGCGAAGTCGGTTTCGAACGCTGGCGATAACGGCTCCTCGTTGGTGGCCGTATAATTAGCTGCCCGCTGCCGTTTGGAAGACGGCTCTACGTAGTACTTCGCCATGGACTCCGTTTTCCAACCCCCGATCTGCATAATCTCTTCTATGGCGGAGCCCCCCATGGACCGACTCAACGACCCCCCCACTCGGAACGAGTGCATGGAAAAATGGGCGGGAAGGCTGGCCGCTCTGAGGTGCGCCTGCAGGGACGATGTCATCTGGGTCGCCACCAGCTTCGAGTTCCCCCGGCTACCATCGTCCAGGACCGACGGGAACAGGTAGCCCGATGACAAATCCCACCCTACCTGTTGTGCGGCTAGGATGTACTCCGCCACTGCTCTGACGGCACATACGTCCCGGTTCGTGCTAGCAAGCACGACAATGGCTTCGGTCGAAGCCCGCAACGTCTTTCCGAAGAGGAAGTTGAAAATGAACCCCCGCGACTCCGGCAGCCGGAGTACCTGCGACCCCAGCGTAAAGGAGAGGTCAAACCCCCTACGCATAGAATGGTGTGCAAGGGAGAAAAGGGCAACATCCCGAGTGATGGCTATGCGTTCCGCCATAGAGTCGGAAGCGAGCGCTCTCAGACGCATGTGCGGCAGCAACTCTCCGAGGGTGTCCTCCAGAAGGGGTGCTGCCTGTTTTGCGGTTACTCCTACCCGCTTCTGCTCTTCGGTGGTGAACGTGAGGTACGCGTCCACCGTCGGGCTCGCACACGGATTACCCGACCCCACGGTGGGGTTCCAGTCATCCCCTCTACCCAGCTGTTCCTTATACGCCATCTTTAGCTTAGAGTAGAAACCCTTGCGGAGAGACTCGGCGCCGTATCGCTTTTTGCACGTCGCGCCCGGGGAGCAGCTCCGGCGATCGCTCGACCCCACTCCCGCACACGTGGCATCGTGAACCAACTTCGTCCCCTTGCCCTGGGAGTCGAGATAGCTAAACCAATCGACTACATCATCTGGGGAAGCGTGAACCCACCCTTTGCCACCGCCGGAATACGACAGCAAGAAGAGGTCAAATTCATCGGCCACGCGGTGCTTTCGGACTTCTCCAGCCCGCCCGCTCATAGCCGCCTCCATCTGTGTCCGGCGAGCTAGCAGTTTTGGGCGATCAATAACCAGGGACGTCCCGGAGCCGAGGCGCGGAGCAGGGGCACCGCGGAGCGGTCGAGCACCGCACTCCCAACAAAAG
>CACKRE030003495.1:44122-67599 GCA_902602495.3 Ectocarpus sp. CCAP 1310/34
CCCATCTTTCCGATTACGGACCGTGCCCGTGTCCATGTCGCCCATTCCTGGTGCCCTTCGTGTGATGGGGGCAACACAAGCCAAAAGAAAAAAAACGTCGTGCGCCAAACCTCAAACAAAAGTGACAAAATTATTGGAAAAAAAGAAGATGCTTCAAAATGAAGCCGAGAAGTCGAGATCCGAGGGGCTTTTTCAAGTCAAGTGCTTTCTCTTGAGTAAGCACAGCATACAACCGACCTGACTGTGTTCCCGACTAAAAAAGGTGGCCGAAACCACAAATACCGAAGGAGGGGCAACAACAACGAGTCCCCACCGTGGCTGGGAGCACGGGTCAGGCGGGTCGGGTCACCGCCGCGATGGCGGCGGCCGGTGCGTCGTACCCAAGCAGCGGTGCTACGCAGGTGCACGCCTCGTGGGCGTCGGTTGGCTCTCCGCTCCCCCCAGGCTGTGTGTGGGCCTAGTCCTTTCCAGGATGTATTACGTGAACCTGAGGGCACAGAGAGGCAGGGCCGGCGCGGGGGGGGGGCGGGGGGGCAGGGGGGCGAGGCGAGACCAGGGGGAAATTGGACAAGTGGACGGCGCCGGTTACCGCAAATGATTGTGTCGTTCACGTCGATTTTCGGCTCAAAGACTTCGAGATGCGGGTCTATTGACGTGCTTGCTCAACCACGACACGATGCGTGTCTTTGTTTCTCGATGACGTCAATCGAATCTCGCCGCGTGCCAAAATGCTTATATCTCGAGGCCAATGATGCTCTCTCCTCTCTCATGATACCCATTCCACGATCATTTGTGGAGACGTACACCGAAAACTCTGCCGTTGAAAGGGACGTAGAACAGCAGCGGTTGCACGCACATGATCGTGAAGCGTCTCGCCTATTTCGGTACGTACTGCTGGACCCTTTCCCAAGCAGAGTTCCCTTTGCCCGGTTGTTGCCAGTCTTGCGATGAAGGGACAAAATCTCGGAGCACGTGCGGAATTCTACACATAAGGGACGCGTGTCGTGTGGAGCACTCATGAGGGTATTCTTTTCGCCCGATCATCTGTCCCCCGAAACTATGGCGGGGGGGCGATTTTGAATACATTGTCGTCATTGTGCATGTGCTATACTTCGTTCGTTCAGGATCTTTGACACCAGTAGTCTTCTATACCATGTCATGAACCTAGACAAATTCCTAGACTGCCGTGTGCGCGCTACAGTCCGGAATGCAGTGAAATCGCCTTCCGCTGAGTCACGTGAAGTCTTGCCCAGGGCGTTGAGGAGATACCCGTGCGCAGACTACTTTTATCGAAAAGAAAAAACCTCCCCACATTCTGAAATCGAGCCACGCGCGACCTTCTGCAATCACCTCGGCGATCAGGTGGCCCTCATCTTAGCTGCTGTCTTGAGATGCAGCAAACTTTTTCTGGCTTTCAACCGGCAACAAAAAAAGGGGGGTATTCAAGAACGAGCACAGCACCAGCACCAAGACCTTCGTGCCGATTCCTTCGTATCGACAATCTACATCGTGTGTTTATCGGCCCTGCTGCCGCCTTCGCGATAATCGGGGTTCGGGCGCTGCCCAAAACAGGCGTGCTGCAGAGGGGAGAAGGGTAGCCATGTCTCCATATCAGAGGGTTGATGGGAAAACATGCGGCCAGATGGTATGTACGTGCACGAAGACATCAACACAAGCGCCGGAGGTTACCCCCAACACAGTTCTTCCACCCTCACGACACCAAACTTTATGAAGTCGTCGACGTTCTACAGCTGTCTTTACTAGCGTGCTGAATCTGTGCAAGGAGCGGAGAGACTACAGTGAGCGCCCGCGATAAAGAAACAGACCTTCAAGTAACAAAGGCTCAGGTTCAGGTGAAAAGAAGACAAATCGACACAACAAGAAACACTCAGCCGTGAATCCTACACTAAAACCCTGAATGTTTTATGACCCATGCCCGACGGTGGTGACGAAGCAAGAAATTGAGCCTCGACCCCAAACTGATTTTTCTTGAACGCGGGCGCTAACTGTAGCCGGTATCAGCAAATACACACCACGCTACCGGATGCAGGGGGTCCTCTCTACACGCCACTGTGGGCGTCGATCAAGTTGTGACAACTTGTGGGTGGGTGTTGTGGGCGAGAGACGTGAGTCAGGCGCGCATGTGATTGTCTCAGTAACAGAGAGGGCCCCGTATACGAGCGTCCCACCCTGTTCGGCAGCAAAATGAATACTGCATTAACCTGTCCCTGTGGCAAAGAGATAGGACCTGCCAAGCTCTGGAATGCTTGTTTTGAACTAAAGACA
Source organism: Ectocarpus sp. CCAP 1310/34 (assembly GCA_902602495.3). Classification (NCBI taxonomy): domain Eukaryota; class Phaeophyceae; order Ectocarpales; family Ectocarpaceae; genus Ectocarpus; species Ectocarpus sp. CCAP 1310/34. The sequence continues at coordinate 46,409 of CACKRE030003495.1, forward strand.
AGTCAGAGCAAGGGGAACCTGCATGTATAAACTCGGAACATGCGTCTGGTTGCAGACATCATGATACTTTTCTGTCCAGTCAAAATCCGAACGAGGTCCATCGTGGAATTCCCGCCTCACAAAAAAAAAAGTGAAGATTTGATCACAAACATGTCCATATCCATGTGGAACGGACTTGCAGTGGCGACCGGCACGAACGCCTGAAACTGTTCTGATTACATATGCCCTGCCATGGCACACGTGCTTTGTCATGGGTGCTATCAGGTGGGACATGTTAAAAGTACCGCTGCAGGTGTCGCCTGCTACCGCTCCAAGCGCTGCCGTTTTTTCCTTCATCAGAAATCTCGCGTTCATCACAAACGGGGTCACAGAAACCCGCAAGTAGCGATTATTCTGTGCCAAAACAGCCCAACACAGCCCAAAGCATCGCAACACATGGGCGTCAGGCCTATGAACAACGCGTGTGTTTCCGTCCTGCCGTGCGGAACTCTGGCTGTTGCATCAGGTCTAGAGAGTCTCCCCGTTGCAGTCTTGTCATAATATTTCCGTTCTTCTGCTGTGGGTCTTCTCTGATCTTGCGTAAGACTCACACATCCGTGCGTCTACCCAGCCTCAGGTACCGATGTTGCTTGCCAAGGATCCGTAATTGACGGCATGCCACAGGTCGTACCGAAAAATAACGCAAAATCTAGACTACCTATGCAGCACGGACGAGATAGGCTCCTCCCTGCGCTTCCAACACACCTGTTGGCCATCCACGTCATAGCACACCCATACGTAAGACGGCAGATGGTTGGGAGACACAACATGCGTGTTTATCTTTTATTCGCATCAACCGTGCTATCCCGCTAACTAACGAGAAGACGTCAGTCGTGTGTCGAGACCACAAAACGCCAACAGCATGTGTGCCCGTGTCGGCGTGGACCCGGTTGGATCGACACACGATCCTTCCAACGAGGGTCTGCTATCTGGGGTCGCATCGAAACGGACACCAACCAACCATCGCGATTCTGCACACCACATTGCACAGAACACAAACGGACGGTATGTCGGTCGCTGCAACAGGGCACAGCTCAGGTAGTCCAAAGACACAGTGGTATCATGGGGTATCACGGTTGGATGTTAGCCAATGGATGGAACGGCAGGAACCGCCGCAAGCTCGGTTCGTCAAGGAAGGTTTGTTGTTGTTGTTGTTGTTTCTCACATTAGCTCTAAAAAAGAAAGATTGGGAGCCCGTGGTCTCAAAACCCGGCATACACGACCCCACGAAGAAACAGAAAAAAATAGGGTACAAAAACCACTCGGAAGAGAAACAAAATGATAGAAAGAAAGACCAGCTACCGCACCAAACGAGAAAGAGCGTCGAGGAGACCGATTAAAATAAAATAAAAGGAGAACGGGGAACGCTTCCCACACCCGGAAGGTGTGAAACGCTCGCTGCAACGCGCGCCAACGACGATCGGACTTGGTATAATTTCAGAGGAAAACGCTCCTGGGGGCTGTATATATTGTGTAGCAGAATCATTGAGCCACAATCTGCGGGAGCAAAATCTGCTTTACGCGAAAGCGACCCTACTTACTTGGTCATCTATATGCCATCCGTGTTCTGCTGTCGAAACATCTGAGAAAGCCACCTTACCCCTAGACTCGATACATGCAGAGCCCACCTCAGCAAGCGGACTCTACAGTTTTAGTCTGGAACGCTACGATGGCGCCCGTGCTGAGAAATGGTATCAATTTTGGATCGAGGCTCCACATGTGGTATATGTTGCTCCTCTTGAAGTCGACTGACTTGATGCTCTCGATTGTTGGATCCTACTCTGAGCGGCGCACTTTGCTTATCCCTGTGCCTCCCGTCATCTGCGGTCTCTTACATTTTAGGATCGTTTTTAACAGTCCGTTATGTTGCCTCTGACACAGGGTGTGCTATCTCGCCGCGGCTTCGAATTGTCATTGTGCTGTGTCGAGGACCGACAACCAACGGAGGCGGTATAACAGAGTGTGAGGTACTTTAAATAGGAGTTGAGCAGCAGAGTGGGCGGTGTCGTAACCGACTCGCTCCAAAGCGAGGAGTCGCGTCTCCTATATCTTCTCGACTGTTAAGTCATCGATCGCTGCTTCATGTTGGTGAAAGTTCCGCGTGCTTTCCGCTCAAATGCAGCCATGTTTTTGAATCGCAACCTCTAATCTATTATCATCAATAGCTGAGGCTGTTCTCGTATACACGTTTTCCACTGCGGGCGCCATCAGCATAATTTACTCCCCGCAACAATGGTTCTGATCACTGCTGTGCAGCAACGATGGACCCTTCGGCGATCACGTCGACTGCTGTGCCCCCCTCCTCTGTGGCTTCGCGTCCTGATTTTGTGACCTCCTGCAGGAGAATGGACTGTAGGTTGTGTGCGGGGGCTTGGCGGCGTAGGACAAGCGAGTTGAGGCTTGATCCGGCCAGCCTGACAAAATAAGCCTACAAATATGACCCACTGCAACACGGAGCACGTCCCAACGTCCCTTGTGCATTGGTATGCCAGCAACTTTTGATATTACTCTTGAGTGTACACTCGTAAGTGGGCGCCGTACCGCGCGACGAGCGGGGAAGCGTCCGTGGTGGCCGGTTTGGCCGGATAACTGCGATGAGTGCCATACACACAAGTGTTGATCAACAGCGCCCAGCACGCATAACCTAGTTTACGGCTGGATGCTGCTGCACTCTTCTGGTGCAGTAAAATGCGCACCTGCCATCCTGGTGTCCCATGTAGTCCGGGTGAGGATAATAGTCACCCTGTCCTTGGTCTCCATACCCTCCACCCCCCCCTCCCTCGTCGCGATCGTCTGGGTCATCGGTCGACTGCCCACGGCGCTTGTGCTGCACTTTGAGCCTCTTAGACCCGATCTGGAAGCCATTCATCTGCGCGATGGCGGCCTCTGCCTGCGATGGCTGGCTGTATGACACGAAACCTGCTCGTGCATCACATCCAAATGACCCGCCCCGACAGGCACACGAAATCGTTTTTTGTGGTACAACGGGTTGGTTATACTGTGTAATGTAACAACGACCAGCATGCAACCTATTAGTGTGTGTAGCAGGGTGTATTGTCTACGTCTTCCAACATATAAAAGGTCAAGTACCTGGATACTCGACACGTGGCAAAAACGACACCGACGCCTTCTCACCGAAGCCCTTGCTTTCCCCCGAAGCCCGGTCGATGTACACCTTGGCGCTCAGCACATGCCCAAAGGGTGCGAATGCAGTAGCCAAGTCCGCGTCCGAAAGATCCTGGGGCAGGTGATAAATGAACAGGTTCGCTCCCGGGGGGCCCTCGGCCGGCCGGGTGCCACCCCCGCCCCCGCCAGCCTCACCTTCGTGCATACCGCGCGCCCTGTGGCGGTCGGACCCAGATGGAGACCGCGGGTGCCCTCCACCACCGTAGCCCCCACCTCCCCGTGATGGACTCGGTGGTCCAGAGTGGTATTGTCCGGGTCCGCCCGGCTGAGGCGGGTACCCCGGTGCGCCGTAGGGGTAGTAGACGTAGCTCCCTTGCGCCGGGGCGCCCGGAGCCTGCCCACCCCCGTAGGCCATTCCGTATGGCATGCCACTCATCATGTGAGGAGACATCGGTGGCCCCGGCATGGGGTACGGGTACCCTGCGCCTTGCCCGCCTGCTCCCGGGTGACCCATCCACCCGCCAGCCTCGGGGTGGGGGCCGCTCCCGTGGCGGCCGGGGGAGCCGATTAGGCCGCCGAGACGAACCGCCGCGGTCTGCGTTCCGCGCTTGTTGTCGGCAAACTTGACCACCAGCGGGCGAGGCCCGCCCTGCATCGTGTATTGCTCGTGGAGGGCTTCGATAGCGTCCAGAGCGCTCTGGCGAGTGGTGTACTTTACAAACGCACAGCCCTTGTTGGTGCCGTCCTGGTTGCGAATGACATGAATCTCGCGGAGCGTGCCGTAAGGCGCGAATACGGCCCGAATCTCGTCCTCGTTGGCTGACTTGGGAGCCATCCCGACGAAAAGTTTGTTCTCTTGCTCAGCCTGGCCTTCCGCGGGTCGCACCTGCAGCGGATTCTGACCCTGGTGTAGCAAAGCACCGGCCAGAGGGGAAAGGAGGCAAAACGAAGAAGAAAAGGTACCATAACATCAATCGCGCACACTGGTAAAAAATCAACAGCTGTTGTCGTTCACGCTGCATCAACGACGTATGCATTGCTGAATGTCAAGTTGGGTTGCGAAACACGATTCAAGCAGAAGTCGGCATATCTACTTGCTGGTCGTTAGAAAGAACCTATCGACCGGTAACGGCAGCAGGCGACATGCGCCCCAAGGGAGCGGCGGTTGGTTGAACACAAGTCTCCGCGTAGGGGCCAACAAGGATGATTCGGTGTGGGCGACAAGGCCACAAGACGCAGAGGGAGTATGCATACCTCGCCTCCCAGGAAAGCTCGCCGACAGAGCCGATTTGTACTTCGCAGAAATCCATTTCGGAAAAATATCTCAGGGGCACACCAACAGAGCCTCGCGGAAAGCTGTATTTTTCAGGATTGTGGTGTCACGCACGTACTCAACGACCACTATTGAATACCACTGAAGTGTACCAGAAGTAAAAATAAAGTAGAACTATCGCACAGGAAGCGATGCCTGGTTGAACTTTCGAACCATTGAAAGTTATAAAATTTCCGAAATACAGCATGCACGCTACATGCGGTAGCCACAATACAGCTAAGAAATGTTACACCCAAGCATAGCAGTCTTCGTGGTGTACTGTGGGCAAATAAAACAACCGAAAATCCACTCACCCGGTCTAACCTCCGCTGACCATGCAGCGCCGCAATCGCAGCATCCGCCGAGACCCGTGCGCAGTAAGTCAGGAAAGCACAACCTGTCCACAAAACGAGTGAGGATCCATGCCAAATGTTACAATAGACCCAAAATCACCACGGTGCTAGAGGAATTTCTACGGCCCGGGAATTTTGCACACGTGGGTGGTTGTCTTGTGTGCCTCTGAGTGTCCGTCAGTCAGTCAGTCAGTCAGGGAGAGACAGGGACACCCACACATCAAGATCATGCTTCTCTTGTCGGGAAAATAAGCTGTGGATCGGCAGCCGTCGGGCTGGGACTCTACTCTCAGGGCCGACAGAAAGGATGCCAACACCGCTCAATGATAGTCGGTCCTATGGACAGTCCCCAGAGTTTGGTCCACGAGTACGTACGTGCCGCCGTGTTGCTGCGGCCTCTGTGTAACTACGCACCCTGCCTTGCGAGCCGCGGGAAGCGGCGAGGGTGGAATTACACAAAAACGAGAAAAATAAAATACGAAGTACCACAAAATCACAGTTGTTTGTATGCTGTGGGTTCCCCGTGCTGCTGCTCGCTGCTCTGTCTGTCTCATCGGCTGCGTCAACTGGAGCCAACGCGGCACGGCTGGTCAACAAAGGGTGGACCGCCGCGAGAGGGGATGGTTCTTTTGCAGAGGATACACGAGATTGGTCAAAAGTCAACGAGCCACACTGCTGCTGCGTATACCCAATACACAGGGACTCCGGCCAGACGAACTCGATACGCACCTCTGTGTAGACCGGAAATCTTGTCCCTTATCACTGCTAAGTCGAAGATCTCCCCAAACTCCTCAAACACCGGCCTCAAGTCTTCCTCCTCCATATGCTTTGGGATCTGTCCAACAAACAGCTTGATGGCATCCGAATCCTGCACACAGAGTTTGCAACCGTTGCCAGAATATACGCCGGTCAGGTGTCGAGAATTACAGGTCGAGGCACGGTTGACAGCCCCGACCATGGGAGGGTGTTGTGTCCGGTAACTGGTGCGACCAGCTACAAAAAAATTTTGTGTGTGTGTAACGTCTGATCACCTTGTGAATCAAGCCCGCGGGACCGATGGAGGACTTGGCTTCGCCGCCAGCCAATCCTTCGAGGTTGATGTTCGCCATCCTATCGGCGACTTCATCATCTCCACTTCGCTGAGCCATGCTTGCTTGGCACCTCTGCGCCGACTTCGATCACCGGCGGCGGTACACACACTATCCGCCGCGCGACACACGAAGTCCGAAAAAAACAGGCAGCGCGTCCGCTCGGGTGGTCCTTGGTCTACCCTCTGACAGCTACCGTCACTGAAGCTGGAGCTGCACTGACACACACCAACACCAAGCGCTTGGTCTGGAAATGACCGATGCGTCTGGGCGACAACCGCGAGGCCACCCACAACCCACAACGGTATCTAGCAGATCCCACCCGGTCCGGCTAAGTTCGAGCGAGTGTGAGATAAATCGCAGTGAGTCGTGCTCTCTGTCGCTCTGTCGCTCTCGGCTTCTTGCTCGCTCTTAGCTCCTCGGCAGATTTTCACCGACCTCCGCGTCCCTCTCTGCTCAGGAAAACACCAGCCACAGAGGATCAAAAGCGAGGCAACGGGAGAGGGCCCACGCAAGCTGGCCAGCGTCGGTGCTTCGATGGAGAAGGTCGCGCGGTGTGGAAAATGGCGCTTGCAGATGGACACCCAGCGAGAGAGGGGTGGAGAGAGAAAATTCATCCATTTTATTTGCTCCCCTGGTCGCCAACCATTGCGTTGGGCTTAGTTATTTGTCTTAGCTCTCTCTCAATCCTAAAAAATTCGCATTTTTAAAGAACAGTTTTTTAATACAGTTGACAATGTACAACGAAGACGCGAAGAAAAAGCACACGTGTTGCGACCTCATCACCGCTACACATCTGAAAGTATTCGAGAAGGGCAATCCGTTTATGTTTGCAAATAAACTATAACGCATCGCGGAATTCTGAAAGGTTTGCAAATGTATTTGTGCCTACAAAGAAAGATGGTCTGAATGAAGTTGATGTACGGATGTGTGGAGAAGGAGATGTGGAGAGATATATATGGATGCACTCACTCGCTGATCAGGCATTTATTTTGTGAAAATATAGTCTATATGCCACCACCCCGGCTTGTATTCTTGTACATGTATGCACCAGCTCTCATTCTTGATTGGCCCGAGGGAGCCGCCACTCTCATTGTTTTTAGTTTCTTCTGTAAGCCGTGCCTTGCATTTCTTCCCGCGCACAGAGAAAGCCTGTCTGTGAAACTCTTTGCCGGATATCGCCACGTCCAAAGTACCTACCTTTCTTTGTTGCCAGGTACTTCACTCTAACCTCTTATTATTGTGCATACCTGCACTGCGCTTTTGTCACTTCCCGAAAGGTTTAGGTCTACGCAGAGAAAATAAAAATAGACGTAACCCATTCTACGAGTGCCTGCTCATTGTCGTAGCATCGCTCCCAGCAGTACCGCTGCTGCTGCTGTAGTATATCTAGCATACGCAGGGCAGACCACAGCGTAAATCCGGTCACACACACATTATTGATCTTCACAGCGGACATACCGCCTGCACTCAAATTGCACGAAGAGAGGAAACAAGCAGTTTGTACTCTCTTTGTCCACGCCGCCACCGGAGTGGCGTCGCTGTGTTCAAGGGTGGGTTCAAACAGGATGATAGCTGTGCCTCCCTCCAACGATTTTCGTCGAATACCGTTCCGATTTCCAAACATTGTTTTCACACTTAGACTATTGGTGCGCGGGTGGGTGCAGTCAGTCCACATGAGAAATCTCGCGTCCGTCTGGCACGATCCTCCGCGGAGAGGGGGGTGATTTGGTGCGCCCTTCTAACACTTGTGTATGTTGTGGGCATGCCTCAATCTCCATAAAGTAGACACAGGACCTCCCTTCACGCTCGACGCGCTGCATAACTCACGGCATTGAAGAGGACATGGCAGCAAATGCCCATTCGTTGGAACTGAGGGATAATGTACAGCAGTTGTGACGAAAACCCGTGTGGAGCAGCCCAGTTGCATATCACAACAAAAAATACTTCAAAGGTATATCACATGGATGGCCGACAGCTTAAAGGACACACCTAATTGGTGGTTGAGTGTGTTTTGCCGACCTCGTTCTCCTGGCGCCGCAATCAGATATCCGCAACCACCACATAAATCATGCCAAGTCGAAATGGAGACCGACTCTACGAACAGGTTCACCGTTACATGTACATGGGGCCCATCCGGGCAACTCCCCACTCTACTCACTACGTCACGATTTGACACGCTTCTTCTTGTGAACCCTGTCCCACACCCAGGTCTCATAATCCAGGCGAATGTAGCTTGTCACTCGCATCATTTCCCCGTCCGCCCCAGGGCTAACCTCCTCGTGGTACTTGACCCTCTCCTGCTGCGACCCTTCTGGCATTTTCTTTTGGAAAAAACTCTCCAGCTTGGCCTTACCCTCCGGTCGCAGCGAATTGGCGTTTTCCAAGAGCTTCGTCAATGCTTCGGGCAGGTAAGAGGTCTCCGCATCCTCACCCCCCCCAGCGACACCAAGAACCATCATGGCTGCGACTGCCTCGATCTCGCCCTGCTGCGGTACGGGCATCGGACCATCTACCGTTGCCGAAGGCTTGGCTGGTGCCTTCGGCTTTGCTTTTTTCCCCTCGCCGCTTGCTCCCTCCGGTAACTGCCCATCCGTGTTGCCAATGTCCGTGGCGTTAGCAACAACCTGTTGGGTTCCAGTTGCTGACGCCCCGGTACCAGGCTCCATGCCGGCCGTACTTTGTTCCCCCCCCCCTTCAAGTTTGGCCTTCTTCCTACCCGGTTTGCCTTTTGCCTTCTCCCTTGCAGACTGTTTCTCAGCGTGAATTGCCTGCAGTTCGTCCACATTGATCATCATCAACCCTGCTTTGCCGGGCCCCGCCCCGCCCCCTCCCCGCGTTCCGCGGGCGCCCCCAACACCTGAACTTGTCCGCCCGGAACCATGCTGGAGCCCCACGTAGTTCCGCGACAATGCCAACGGCTTGCTAGTCCTGCGGAGGCCGTCGGACCCCGCGGATGGATCCACCACAGCAGCAAGCGAAACCCTTCGAGCTTGCGCAAGGTTCGGTGCCGCCGGAGTGGGCGCGGGAGCGAAAGAGCCCGGGGTCTTTAACAACCCCCCCTGGCCAACTCTTGACGCGAGCGCCGCCGCAGCGACAGACGCACCCCCTCCCGTCGGAGAAGAAGATGTGTTCGAGGTGCCACCAACGTTGGAAGCGAGGTCTTCGGAGAATTCGCTGACAAAATCGTACTTGACGCTGAAGTGCGCATTGGCGAACTCCTCCTTTCGAGGCTGCTGCTTACGGCTGACGTACCTCTCCTCCAACGGGCCGAAGTAAGGTGCCTCCCACATGCGCCGAGTATCGCTGTTGCCGTCGATGGTACTGCCACCCAAAACCCGCTGTTCCCCGTTGCCTGCCCGCTCCGACATATTCTGCTTTGCCCGCTCGAGGACTTCCCTGACGGTCTTGCGCAAGACAAAATCACTCTGTGAAGTCTTTGCCTCATCGCCGACGCTGGTCGAATCATCCTCGTTCCTCGGTAAGAGTTTTTGACGTACAAGCCCGGACACTACCTGGACCCACTCGTCTTTATCGCTATCCGCCATCCCCAAAAGCGACGGTAGAACATGCTTAAGGGACGCAAGATGCTCCACTCTGACCCCCAGGAAGGCAATGAGGGCTTTCATCTGTTACACCAAATGGCAAGAGACGACGCGGAATTGAAGCGGTGGGTACCAGTGAGCTTTACGGTGAGCGCAGGCGATCAATCTGGCTTTCTCGAGAAAAACGAGTTTGATGACAGGGCTGTGGAGTACGCCGGTACCGTAAAAGGGTGCTGTTGGATTCCAAGCAACACGGCGAACGTGTACGCATGTCGGCTTGCAACAGCGATTCCAGATAAGCCTCCACAGAACAAAACAAAACTATCCGATGGGTTTGGCCTTCCGCTGTGTGCGTATGGGTGTGGGTATGGGTGTTGTCGGCTCATATATTCCGGATGTCAGTCTTGACACAATTTAGTATAGTGTCCGGATGCATCAGCCGGGGTCACACAGGAGCGAGCCCACTCTTTTTTTGTTTTTTGTTAGGGAAATGGACAAGAGAGGGTGACACACCTTGTTAGACAAAAGTGGCTCATGGAAAAACCTCCTCGCGGCGACCGCCCGTGAGCGAGTCCAACCACTCTAAAATTCATTCTCACGCCTGAACAACATGGCCAGGCGCCATGCATCTACTTCTACGAATTGTCTTGCACTTCTCCAGGTTCAACACCACCGTGGCGCACAAGGTTCGAACAAAGTTTGCCCTCCTTTGTTCGACGTTCGGGTGGATACACCCACCGAAATCTACTATTTCGTTCAAGCACCCGCTATCGCCATCCGAAATACTACTATCGGGCCTCGAAAATCAAACTTCACGTCGCCGCACGGTAAACCTTGGATCAGTCTCGGAACGTCTGCAGAGCATTTCCAACACATGTTCTACAACGGCGAGCAAGCTACTGGAGATGATGATCGGAAAGTTACACCGTGTTCGTCGCGCGAGAAAGAGATAAAACGGGGGAGAGAGCAGCACCTCCTTCTTGTATACTCGCGCGCGCGATCCGTTGGAGTTCGTCGTGTGACATGCCTTGTGGGCGTTGCCTGTGTGTGCGCGCGTGAGTTACACCTACCCCTGAAGGGTCTGATTAGCGTTGATTGCTTACTTGCTCGCCGTTGAACGTGTGTTTGTCAACCAACCAGCCAAACCGACCGGGCCTCATTGTTTCACCGCGGTCGGTGTCTTTGGTTGTAAATTATGCGGTGGAGAGTTTTCGGAGACGTTCCGAGACTGATCGATGTTCCGCCATGCGGTAAAGTGGGAGTTGATTCTCGACGCCCGAAAGCAGACAAAAGTGGGTACATTTCGGACAATGGTGGGTTTTAAGCGGGTGGAAGTCGTTGACAACATCCAGCCGAATGCCCGACAAAGTAAGGAAACCTGATGCGGTCTTGTGAGCCGTGGTGTTGGTGGTGTTGGGCCTGGCGACATGCAAGCAAAATCGTAGAAATGGATGCATGGGTCCTGGCCATGTTGGTTAGGCGTCAGAATGGGATTTGGAGTGCGGTTGACTCGCTCGTTGGCAGTCGCCACCAGGCGGTTTTTCGAAGCCCCACTTTCGTCGGGGAAAGAGGGGTGATAATACCAATTTTCGTCAATTTTCCTCACATGAGTTTCAAAACTGGGTTAGGGTTAGTTTTTTATACAACTTTGGAATCGGGGGTTTGTGGAGTACAAGAAGTTGACCATGCGACCAGGTACTTGGTTTTGAGTCAAAGATAAGAAACAAAAAAACGAATGAGACGTGGAGCTGCTCCTCCACATAGTACATAAACACGGTCACAACTTGGCTGGCCAAAATCATAGGTTGAAGTTTGTCACACGAGCAATGGTCAGTGAACAAAGGCTGTTCCCAACGCGCATTTCGACCTGAGACGCGAAAACCAGCACTTGGTCGGCTCTGTTATCTCTTTTGGTGCATCGACCTACGCATATGTACAAGCAGTATACAGGAGTGCTGACTTGAGCTCGAAAGCGCCACCGTAAGGGCCTTACGATCTGTATTAGAGTATTCCATAAAACGGATGTGACGGTGTTACCTGCGCACAGAATAAAAACACCGAGACGAAGGGAAACCAAGAGGTCACTTTTAAGTTTCGATGTCGTACGAGAAACAACACTTTCCGCCCCCAATGATCGATCCAAGTGATAACTTGGCAGCGAGAATATCTACCCTATTCTAGAACGCGCGCGCGCGTGTGTGTGTGTGTGTGTGGGGGGACTCATAGTCGTGCGTGCCGTAGTCGTTAGACCATTGACCTCGCATCCCTACAAAGCCGGGACGGAGTACGCCGGGTTCTCACCGGACCAGGCTCTCACATCACCAAGCGCGAAGCACCGTGAGATATTCGGCGAGTCGCATGAAGGGTGCGCTGCATCCTGCTGAGGGTGTTCGGCATCTGTGCTTACCTCCTTGCGTACGGATGGCAGCTGCGTATGACTTAATTTATTTTCTGGTGTTTCCACTTCCAGAGACAGTTGTAAGCACTGTGTAACTGCCTCGAGGGTGCTTGACCGATTTGACACAACGTGGTGCGATCATCCCCTTTGCGCGGAGTGAGGGTTCTTGAACCTGCACAACATAATCTACTCGACCACCATTGTGGGTTACCGCAAAAAGAAGAGGCAAAAAACAAGAAAAGCGGTTACCTGGTTGCCGAGCTCACGAAGTGATCGGTAGCGACCATTTGTAGCATGACCCGCAGAGGAACTAACAACCCAAGCCTCGAAACTACACATACACTACATGTACAGGTTTCTTATGTGGGGGCGTGTTCTGTAAACGGAAGACTTTGAGAAAAATGGGACATAGTCTTTCATCGTAAGCATACTTCGAATGCATACGCACAAAAGAATCCACGTGGGTCTTCATCTGAGGGCCTCCATCCGGCCCCACACTTTTCGGGGGCGTCGTTCACAGACAGTTGTCAGCTCGGAGGGGTTTACGCTCAAACGGTATCACGTCAAGGGGAGGGGTTTGGGAGCGTTTGCTGGTTTACTGCTGTACGGTCGACCCCGCTTTAAGGACGCTCGTGTTAAGGAAACTCCCCGCTTGAAGGAAACTTGTGTTGCTGAGCATCAGGGGGGCCGGCAGAATATATGATAACGGGGGTACCCTATTTTTCTGTCGCGTACCCCCCTTTTGTGTCCTGCGGCCCTGCGGGCCGCCCTTTGCACGAACCACGCACCACAGTGAGTGCACAAGTAGCGACGCACAGACAGCGGAAGTATCGAGCGGTCTGCTGCTGCAGCTGTGACTGGGTGTTGGTATGGATAGATTCCTCCAATCTACCGGCAGTCTATCTGATGCCGCCAAAAAAAGAGTCGTGCATAACCTCGTCCCTCACCGAGGACGAGGTTACCTCTCGCTTGGCGGACGTTCGATCCTACAGTTAGGAAACGTCAAAATCGGTTCGAGCCTCAATCCCTTCTTTTGGGTCGAGGTACCTCCCCAAGTCGTCCATTTCGTAAATGGCATTTCTTCTTCCTTTGGACTGTCACATCCTCCCGATTCTCTCGTTCCTCATGAGAGGTGGTGGAGAGTGCCATCACACCCGTACAATAGCGGAGAGCATGTGGTTGCCCGCGATGTGGCAGTAGTACTACAGTACAGCACTCACTGTGAACAGCAGGGGCATGGGGGACTCTACCCCCTAGAAAAAAAAATGCACTTCTGTTCAGCTTGGGAGGGGGGTGGGAGCACCGCAGATTTCTGATGTCATGGGGGTATCGCACCATCACGTATTTTATTGGGGCGTTTCTTACGTTGTGGCCGAGATTCAGCTATGTTTCTTAAGATCTTCTTTCTTATTTTTCGTACAAACTTGAGCCTTTTATCTTAACAGATTTTTTCTTAACTGCGGGCGCTATCTGTATTTGTACGCCAAGGGAAGGGGTGGCGAGTACCGTGAGACGCAGTACCTTCTTTCGAAGACCGTTCATTCGTTTACTCATGAAACTCTTCGCGATACGTGGAAGGAAAAGCCATCAGGGTAGCTTTTGGTCTCCGCCGGGACAGTGATATGTACTGGTGTTCCTCGGTGCGACGCTGACATACTCTCGTCTTTTTTTTGTTTCACAAGAATGAGATAAATATATGTCTACTTGGACTTTCCTCCTTCTTCCGCTGCCGGCTATGCAGTACATTAGTTGGCCAAGTACAAACTGGTGTACTGTAGTTGTTTTCAACACGTCCCCGACTGCTGCACATCTCATTTCAAGTATTGTAAATATGTTCGACGTCAACAAACGGTTGCCAGTCGTCTCGGCGATGCTGACTTTTCGTACCACTCCCTTCCTTAGCAAAAGACGCGTAGTTTGAGGTATAGCATGCCTCCATTGTCCCCGGGGATGGTGAGCTATCGTCCCCTTAATTTTTAGGACGCAACCCCACTTCAAGGACGCTTTTTTTCGGGGAAAACCACGTGCGTCCTTGAAGCGGGGTCGACTGTACTTGCAACAGTCCTCTCCCAGCAGCGTGCGACAGCTTGCAGCATCTTGATGCGACTCCCCGTTTTGCTAGCGTTGTAAGGGGGGTGTTCTGTGTGTTTTTGGAACCTAAGAACGCCCATGTGTTGCTTGCCGTTGCCGTGTGGTAGAGACTGGAAGGTATTTTGAAGTTTGCGGCAGTCAATCCTAGAGTGGGAGCGTGTGTGAGTCAGACACCTTCATCAACGGTCAACTACCCTACACTTCTTAGTGTGTACATGTACAAGCTGGTCCCTTTTCTCCTGTCTTCCCCATATCTCTTCCTCTCTCTCTCCCTCTCTCTCTCTCCCTCTCTCTCTCTCCCTCTCTCTCTCTCTCCGCTCCATCGTGCAACACATGAGGCGTGGTACTTCGACGGGCGATCACCCTCGTTCGGTTGTCGTGGTTTCGCACACATTTGAGTCTCACCGAGTAGAGCACCGGGCGCCTCACGGCTTTTGTATTACAGTCGACCCCGCTTCAAGGACGCACGTGGTTTTCCCCGAAAAAAAGCGTCCTTGAAGTGGGGTTGCGTCCTAAAAATTAAGGGGACGATAGCTCACCATCCCCGGGGACAATGGAGGCATGCTATACCTCAAACTACGCGTCTTTTGCTAAGGAAGGGAGTGGTACGAAAAGTCAGCATCGCCGAGACGACTGGCAACCGTTTGTTGACGTCGAACATATTTACAATACTTGAAATGAGATGTACAGCAGTCGGGGACGTGTTGAAAACAACTACAGTACACCAGTTTGTACTTGGCCAACTAATGTACTGCATAGCCGGCAGCGGAAGAAGGAGGAAAGTCCAAGTAGACATATATTTATCTCATTCTTGTGAAACAAAAAAAAGACGAGAGTATGTCAGCGTCGCACCGAGGAACACCAGTACATATCACTGTCCCGGCGGAGACCAAAAGCTACCCTGATGGCTTTTCCTTCCACATATCGCGAAGAGTTCCCTGAACCTCCCCCCGCGGCTTGGCTCTACGGCTCTGTTGAAATTTATTGAGTAAACGAATGAACGGTCTTCGAAAGAAGGTATTGCGTCTCACGGTACTCGCCACCCCTTCCCTTGGCGTACAAATACAGATAGCGCCCGCAGTTAAGAAAAAATCTGTTAAGATAAAAGGCTCAAAATTGTACGAAAAATAAGAAAGACAGTCTTAAGAAACACAGCTGAATCTCGGCCACAACGTAAGAAACGCCCCAATAAAATACGTGATGGTGCGATACCCACATGACATCAGAAATCTGCGGTGCTCCCACCCACCCCCAAGCTGAACAGAAGTGCATTTTTTTTTCTAGGGGGCAGAGTCCCCCCCTCCTCCCGCCCCCCACGCCCCTGCTGTTCACAGTGAGTGCTGCACTGTAGTACTGCCACATCGCGGACAACCATATGCTCTCCGCTGTTGTACGGGTGTGATGGCACTCTCCACCACCTCTCTTGAGGGCTTGATGATGTGGATTGTCCTCAGAGATCAAAAGACAGAAAAAAGTAAATACTAAGGACTTGTTCAAGTCTAAGGAATAAGAGAATCGGGAGGATGCCACAGTCCAAAGGAAGAAGAAATGCCATTTACGAAATGGACGACTTGGGGCGGTACTTCGACCCAAAAGAAGGGATTGGTGAGGCTCGAACCGATTTTGACGTTTCCTAACTGCGGGCGCTATCTGTAGGATCGAACGTCCGCCAAGCAAGAGGTAACCTCGCCCTCGGTGAGGGACGAGGTTATGCACGACTCTTTTTTTGGAGGCATCAGATGGACTGCCGGTATATGGGAGGAATCTATCCACACCAACACCCAGTTACAGCTGCAGCACCAGACCGCTCGCTACTTCTGCTGTCCGTGCATCGCTACTTGTGCACTCACTGCTGTGGTGCGTGGTTCGTGACGGGCCCCCGGTGCTCAGCAAAACAAGTTAAGTTTCCTTTAAGCGGGGAGCTTCCTTAACGCGAGCGTCCTTAAAGCGGGGCCGACTGCAGCTGTCTCGCGCTGCTGGGAGAAAAGACTACTGCTGTTTGGCGAAGTCTAACGTTGCTTTTGAGGCAACGGTCACAGGTTCAGCAACAGCTCTACAGACTGGTGTATCGGCAACATTTAGATACAATACCGAGCGGCTATAAGGTTGAACGCCCAACAGGGTGCAGGTGGCGCGCCCCTCTCCGCCCTCGCTGACTGACCTTTATGGTAGGATCGAGTGCGGCGAAACCGTGGAGTAACACTGATTCCACGAAGTCCGGCGTGAGCATGTGTACCACATCTTCGCTGCTCCAGTTGGCCCCAAGCCTCAGCTCGAACGCACGGATGTGCGTCGGGGTTGGCATTGCCTCTCTGTCAATGCGATTGCGTTTGCGGCCCTCGTCTTTCGCAGGTCCTTGGGTCATGTGTCCCGCTCTCTGGGGCTCCGTGAATACATACACGTGTACCGATACTCCCTACCCCGACTCGCTACTTCCCAGCGTCCACGTATCTGTTGTACTATGCTGTGTTGAAAGGGTGAGATGTGCATACCTCTGCACTCCCTTGTGAGAGCTGCGTCTATAGCCCAATCCCACCCAACTCTGCGCCCATGAATTGCGGCTTCCCAGCTCCTGATCCTGAGTGCGTTTTGCGAGGGATGTGTGTGATGATATCATGAAGACATGATGCGATGCAAGATCGAAAAGATCCGCCTGTGCCTACATGCAACATTGTAGCTGGTACGTACCAGCATAGAAGAAAGCTCCCCCTCGTCGTGAGCTGATTTCTACAGCCTGCGGACTTCCAGAAGAACTATTCCTAGTCTATCCCATGTCATGATCATAACAAGGTGTCGTGTATCGTAAGACCGTGAAAAGCAAGAAGGGAGACATTTAGTCTAGCTACCGCATGTATTTATCAACATCTGAATACAGGGATGGCTTAAACCGTACGACGACCGAGCTACCACTTCAAACACATGATCACCACCTACGTTCAGAACAAACCCCGCCGATGTCGTTGACGGGCAAGAACAAAACACGAAAATGACACCAACGAACAAACAAGTTGGTCTAGAGCAGCAGTAGCACCTAATAATGACATTGATGCCATATGGAGCCAGAGCTACGATCCAACGAACACGCCTAGGTTGCGCAAGTTTACCTCCGTAAAACATGGTCAACCTTATCGTGGGCAGCGGAGATAGTCCCCTAGGCCGACTCAGCTCATCCCAACGTCAACCTCTGCTCACCCCATCGCCCAGACAACGAAAACGCGTTGCCCTGCAAACGCCCAACTATCTAACTAACGCTACAACCACCGTCTTCGTAAAATTCGCTCGCTTCAAATCCCGAACTATTCGTCGAGAAGGTCAGAGGGGTTCCTCCGCCACCCATTTCTCCCTGGGCCCGTCCAGCGTGCGGCGTCATGTCACCGAATAACGGCCGCGCTTCGGTTCCTTCTTCCAAATGTGAGGATGTACTCGGGGGGGGGAACGCCATCGAGGCTCGAATTGTCTCGTCAGCCGTCGAAGTCTGTAGGAATGTGTCGGCTCGCGTCGCGGAGCTCGCGTACGACTGATAAGACGTGGCGAGGCAAGCATGAGTACATACGAAACTGGCAGCGTGAGAATGTTTACCATCTCAGGTACTCTTGACAAACAGCACTTGCAAGCAACTGGAGCCAGCCGCCAAGGGGCGATGTCTTGGGTTGAGCCAAAGACCCCTTTGGAAATCGGCCGCGTCGCTGATGATAAAACCCCATACTCCACATTTCTGTCGATCTCTCAAATACTGGGCGCTTCTGACCTGCGAGCGACGTCGCAAAGGCACCACAGGGGAAGCGTGTTTGGGCTCCCACTCGCTGGCATTGCTTGTTAAGGACCGCCCGAAGTCGCCCGACGGAGACACGATCACATCATCGCTCACGCGGTAACTTGCCGGCTGTCGTTGATCTATCGTGGGAGCGATATCATCCTGTTGTTCGGGGAAGCAACCATTTGAGCGAGAGAGCGTCACACATTCGGGCATGAACGGCCACGCGCTTGAGGTTCCGTTGCCTGATGTGCCAGCACAGTCTTATATTCAACTTCGAACGCCAAACGGTACACCGTTTTTACGTCGACCTCGATTCCTTCCGGCATGTATACAAAGAGTCGACACAGACATGCGACATATACTGCATGCGTTTAAACCTTTTCAGTATTCATGCACTGCACCTTCGCCCAGGACACGCTGAAACTCTTTGCAGGACCCCGTCGCTGGTCAATACTTGTGGGAGATTGGTTGGTCACCCGTCGAACCTGATATTTCATTGGGGTACCGTTGTGAAGGAGGACCCGATTCGCAGGGTGTCCGTAGGTTGACTGCTACCAGAATCGGTACACCTTCGCATGTGACCTCAGCTGGATACTGGTTCGAATCCCCTTGGGTGCACATTGTTTCTCCTGACTTGGACATTTTCCCATGGACACAATGTGTGTCTGTCCTGAGAACACCTTGGAGTCGATCCTACAAAGAACCTTGTGACACGTCCATCGAATTTCCCCTCCTGGCCACACGAGGTTCCCAGTTAAGGGTAAATTCTGTGGGTGGAGAGTGTTAAGGAGGACCCGATTCGCAGGGTATCCGTCGATTGACTTTTACCAGAATCGGTACACCTTCGCACCGTGAACAATACACAACGGCACGTTTCGAAAGGCTATTTCCAAATTGTGTTTTTAGTTCACGCTCAGGATCGAGGCAT
The DNA here is from genome assembly GCA_902602495.3 of Ectocarpus sp. CCAP 1310/34. Lineage (NCBI taxonomy): Eukaryota > Phaeophyceae > Ectocarpales > Ectocarpaceae > Ectocarpus > Ectocarpus sp. CCAP 1310/34. Next base: position 65,046 of record CACKRE030003495.1, read on the forward strand.
GGGTTCAAAGCTCCTTTCATCGCAGTCATCTCAACAGAGCAGCAGAAACACAATGCCTTGGTGAACGCTTCATCTCCAATGCGATGCCACAGTTTTGAAGCTGCACAATACCATACCGCCAGTGCCCATGTGGCACTTCACGTAAACTCGAAGTTTCCTACCAACCCACCTGTGGTGCTGCGCCACCCTCGCCGGTTGTACCACTCGAGGGTGTATCTTTCCCAGTTACCATCTGAAGCATCCCTCCAAGGCGCCACTGATGGTCCTCCTTCGATTCCGGGATCAGTAGCGGCTTCGACATGCAAGATGGTGGGGACTGCAAAAGCGGCACGAATCGGCGCGGTAAAACAAGCAGATGTAAATACGACTCCCATCATCCGAGCTGTACGTGCTCATTCTACGCAATGACCGGCACGTGCTACAGCAATCAATGTCAAGTATTGCCGACTTGGCGAAACAACGCATCACTTCATGCCAAAAGCTCATGGAAGCCTCTTCCGTGAGCTTTTGATCAAGAGACATGCCTCTGCCACGTATCCAAGCACTCGTGGACACAAGAAACTTAGTAATTGAAACAACAAGTTACATTGGTGCTCACATGTCGCAGCGCGCCTTCCACCTCCGCGACACAAGAAACAGTGAACGAGTATACACCCCCCGCCCGTAGGCCATGGACGATGGCTGATGTCGTTTGTGACTGAGGAAGGCAGAGGTTTTTTCGAAGAGCGATCCCTCTGTCGATGATCTGCGGAGACATCGAGGGTTGGGCACGACAGCAGGGTTTCGTTGTAGCACCTCCTGACGTTGGCGTTCTATGGGGCTAGCTCTGATACCCGCAAGGATAGAGTACCTCCATTTCGTCCTGAATCCTGGAGCCAAGAGACCAGGCACAGGGTATGCCACTGCGTGAAATTTCACCACAACACCGCATCTTCCCGGTTCGAGAGGTTGAGGCAGAGTAGCGCTCTACACAAGCACGCGTAAAGCTTGCTGCCTGCACCAGCCGGCGCGCTCAGAGTGGGGTGTATAGTGTGCCTACCCGTACTAGCCGTTGTTAGACAAATCTCCACGCCTTAGACGGTATTCTGAAGGAGTACGAGCATGGAATGTAAATGGGCAACATCGCGGGTAAATAGCAAAAAAAAGGTTGTGCAACTTGCATTCAAACAAGCCTATGAAAAAGGAACGGTCAGACTCTCACCTCAGGTGCTTCAAGGTACAACAATGGCTGCAATACTCAACGCCTCGAAAGACTAAGAGGTTCCGAACAACCCCACGCCCACATGCAATAGATCGGTGTCGGGGTACGGCGTGGCCTGTGGGCCGTAGGAGCTGGTTTTCGGGTCTCGCTATCGAGATCAACTCGGCGATCTGGTCTAAGAAAAAACATACAACGAGAGAAGCGAGAAGTGAAGCACTACAATAGATTTCTTACCCTCTGGGTCGAGAATGAAGGCAAAGAATTGCAGGCTGCCACCTGTGTGCACTCTCTGTCCGTGTCAATATGGGGTTTATTGGTCAATGCTCAATTTCGAACGTAGCTTGATTGTGAAACGAGCGAATACAACATGACGAGCAGGGCCTTGCTCGTTTTCCCAACGGAAAATCAAGCACGAATGGACTTCCTTGTAGTACGTCATACAGCCAAAAGAAGCACACAGCACGCCAGCTGCTGCAGCGCTTGCAAGCAGCTAGGCTCCCGTGTGCAGCGATACGTGCAGCGACGCGTGCGTGATAAGCGCATAGATCCATGCTACCCAGTGTGGCGAATAACTTTCAGATCGGTTGCTTGAATCTCGCCCAAAGATGGGAGAAAAATGTGCTGTCGGTTTGATTCACCCCAAATTCAAAGAAATTATTATTTAATCTTTTTTTATTTCTATGTGGAACTATCAAGTGGCAAATCTCCGACAAATTTTGAGTGGGAGCAAAAGGCAGTGTGCATTGGCCTCTTGGGTCCCACATGATGGTGAAACCTTGAAGACTGTCACCCTTACTCATTGAATTCCGCCTGGGTGAGCTTGCTCTCATTCAGGTTAGACATATCGCGAGACATCATGAATCAAAACGCCGAGGGTGCAAGGAGCAAAACGAGAGCGCGCGACGGCGAAAAAGGGCAAACAACTTGTTCGAGAAAAAACGATTATTGGGGAAATCCGTTTCGTTGTATTTTCACCAAACTACACGGTCACTGACGGAAAAACACTATCAGAGGTGGAAGCCCAGATAGTTTTAGCTTCACCCTTGACCTGAGAGGTCAGAAATTGCTTGGCGTGCTACCCCCTTGCACAACGATGCTTCTGTGTACAGGCAAACATGTCTCTTTTTGTGTTGACAAGCCTGACCATGGGTCCATACGCTGATGCCTACTACGTATCAATCGTCTGAGGGTGGCTGCATGGTATAGGGCAACCTCTGGCAGTCGCCCTATCGTGGGAATTACGGCTGCAGTCGTTGATATACGCTTTCAGGCGTAGAGCGTGCTCGCTCCATTATATATATACATACATATTTTTTTCTTCCATCATTGGACCCCCCCCCCCCCCCCCCCCCC
>CACKRE030003495.1:67758-80333 GCA_902602495.3 Ectocarpus sp. CCAP 1310/34
TTGTTTGTTTTTCTCCCATCATTGGACTCTGTCGTCTGCCCCTCTGGCCCCTATCCTCCACTTCTACCTGCTAGACGACCCAAACGGGGTCACACAGGAGGGGGGGGTTGGACCTCCTCCTGCGGTCCTTGCCTGAGATATTTTTATCGCGAGAAGGGTACAGCAATCCTTTCCCTCGCGACTTATGAAGTCGATCAAGTTTACTAACAACGAGCTTTGCAGTGCGTCGCTTCCAACGGTGGCCAGGATTCAATAAGCGAGAAAAAACTCACTCTGTCAGGACTCGAACCCATGACCTGGCCCTTAGCAGGCTGCGAGGCTACCCACTAGACCACCGGGGCGACCGGCTGCATATGTGCTTGTCTGAAAGCAACTTGACGACTTTTTCCGTGTATTTTCAGTGATATTTCTCAGGGAGAGTCATCTACATTCCACCCTCGTTACTCCTTCAGAATACCGTTTACGGCTTGGGGGCTTGTGTGACAAGGCTAGTAGGGCCAGGAAGAGTATATAGCCCACTCTAAACGCGCCCGCTGGTGCAGGCAGCAAGATTTACGCGTGCTTTGTGTGTGGCGCGCTCTCTGCTCTATCTCAATCTCTCGCATTAGGAATATCCTGTCTATCGGTGAAATTTCACGCAGTGGCATGCCCTGTGCCTGGTCTCTTGGCCCCAGGATTCAGTACGAAATGGAGGTACTCTATGTGGCAAAGGGCCTGTCAACTATTCTAAACCACGTCAAAAACACGTCAGCTATGAATCTTACCTGATTTCGGCAGAAATCTCTCCGAGGCACGTCTGCTGTTGAGGTCTTCGTCCGGATCACCTCTTTTCCTTTTCCTCGGCACCACGTTTTGAGGTAAAATCTCTCCACATCTCCGCATAAAGTCGGAGCAAGACTAGCCTGCGACGGCACCCTCCACCGAACCTCCACGGGAGGGACCTCCTCCTCCGGCTCGAGGCTTGATCGTTCAGCAAGCGTTGCGATTACCATCGTTGGCGACCTTGGAATTTTCTTCGGAGGTTCGCGAAGGACATCTAAGACGGAATCGTGTATACCCCCCGAACTTCCGCCGCCAAGGTGCCTGTGTCACATGTGGCGGAGGAGCGACGTGAAATATGGGCACTAGGGTTTGATATCGGAAACAAACACGTCACAGGGGGCACCGCGTTCCGTTGTGACCAAACCGAAATCGACCTAAACTTGGGGCAAGGTTGATATGGTTATTGCGGCATTAGTGAACTTTTGATTCCGTCCGATACAACTTGAAAAGTAGGCCCACCTGGCTTTCTGGGCAAAGTCGAACGCAGTTCGTCCATCGTCTGCCCTCATGTCCAGCCGAGCCCCAGCCCTCAGCAACAACCAGCAGCATTCCTTGCTTCCAGTTAACGCCGCACTCATCAGGGGCGTATATCCTAAGCTACTCGACGTTATGTTAGGATCAGCGCCCGCGGCAAGCAGCTCCGAAACGCAGGTCACGTATCCATCGTTACAGTCCGGCTCGGGGCGACGACGATGGGACGCAAAAGCCAAGCGGCCTCCCATGGATGAGCACCCTGCAGCTAAATGCAGCAGGCTCCAACGTAGGTGGTGGAGCCTTGACAACGTGTCCGGATTGCCTCCATCTTGCAAGAATTTCGACAGTCGAACAGAGTTGCCGTGCTCGGCCGCTTGAAGAGCTTCTTGCATGCCAACTGCCCCGCCGTTCATGGCTTGGTGGGTGAGGCCTCCCGCCTCGATGTCCCGGGCATCCATCGGAGCGTCCGTATCGCCTGGGTGTTCGTACAAGAGCGTCGCAGGGACCTTGTCCTCTTTGCGGATTAAATCAGCAAGGGAGACCAGTCTGGGATTTTCATCGTCTGCCGGCGATGCGTTGTTGCCATCGTTCGCCCTCCACCCGTACCGCCCCCCTGACCCACGTTGCTTGTTCGCGCCTCCGCCTCTCCATCGGGGACTATCGTAACTGGTGCTGCTGAATGGACGAGGACCTCCGCCGAATGCGCCACTGGCCTCGCTCTCGGAGCGACGGTGCGCCCGATTCCCAGTCTTCCGACCCGCTACTTCGGGTTCGCCCTGGTGGTTCAGACTCATGTAGGCGTCTCGTTCCCAAGCGTAGAGCGGGCTGCGGTACGTGCACAGCAGGTGGACAGCAGTAGTGGTGGAGACGCTCGGCCGCAGTTATTTCATGTACGACAGCAAAGCGTCAGGAATAAGTTTATTCGCTGCGCCAAATCATTTAGCATGTAGTCTATATATGTCGATGCCGGCATAACATGAATGTGCCATCCAAAAACTTTTGCAGGCAGCGAGTGAGTCTTTCAGAATGTTGAGTTTTTATTCCAGGCATCCCAAATAGAAGAAACACTTTACCTTGCAGTGCTACATAACGTGTGTTTGCAGCAGCAGCAGCACCAGTAATGTAGCGTATTGCTGGCAAACATAGACTTCAAGGAACACCTGGAGAGATGGTCTAGAGCAGCTAGCAGCGAGATACGCATTTTAATTAAATGGAGAAAACTGACACCTGGAGAGAACTGTTTCCACAGCAGCACTATGGTGACACTATTATCTCACCGTTTCCAATGTGTTTGGTGGACCCAGCACGCAGTGCGCGGTGCTTTTGGTAGCTGTGGCACTGGCTATGGCAGGCCTGCAAGCACGCAAGCGCGCAGAGCGGCTATGCGGGGAGTTCAGTGAGCCTGGATCGACTTTTCAGAACGGGTAGAGAGATGGGCCGAAGCGTTCGCATTTTTACCGTGCGTCATCTCCGTCGTCCGGAACAGACATCGCATAATTGTTACGGTGGAGAGGAAGCTTGTAGGTAGTCCACTCTCATGCCGAGACCTCACGATCCAAGCGGCGATAACGATGATGGGAGTAATAGTCATGGCGCATCCAAATCTAATCCCTCAAGCCCAACGAGCAGTAGTAACATCAGCAGCAATAACCGATCTCATGCCGACAGCGGATCTTTCTCCTCGTCGTCCGCCAGCAACGACTACAGCAGTAGCACCAGTAGCAGTCCCAGAAATCTCGTGGCGGGATACGATACAGGAGGAACCAGCGCCAACACGTCCAGTTCGAGGCATAGCAGCCGAAATACGACGAGTGGGTCGGATAGCTCATCTTCGACGTCGAGCAGCGATGATCGAGGAAACACAAGGAATCGAATGAAAAATCTGTTAAAAAAACAGTCCGACGAGGTTGTCGAGATCGAAGAGCTCGGAGAGCTGAACGAAAGGCGAGTGCAGCTTGGCGAATGCGGCTTTGGTGTTGACCATAGTGCGTGCGTAGCACTGCATGTGCTTTGGTAGGAGGGGTTGGTTCGAGCCCCCAGGGTTAATTATGCGAGGGGTTCTGTACATGGAATTCTGGTAGACTGCATCGAATCCCCCCCAGAAAAAATTGTCAACGGGGGGTGGTTGTTTTCAGCAGAAAAGGAGAGGACAAAGGACGTTGAAGGTGTACGTCCTCAACCCTCGCAGCTGTCTATTCTCGCACATTGCAATCTTTGGAACTGCAGAGTGGATGCTAAGCTTCTGGAGGAAGTACAGGAATATGACGCAGTGCCATCCGAGGCAGCATCGTATGGACAAACCACTTTTTGGGACGAACGGTACGCAGGGGACGAGGAGGTGAGATCTGTTTGCAGTCGACTGCGGTCGAGCACATTGAACAAAAGTAAACGCACGTTTCCAAAGAAAGGCCACTGCTGACTACTCGTACAAGCAAGTACCACCTGGAGATCCAAAGTGTTGTGTTTGACAGAAGCGATGCCATTTCTGTCTGGATCTTTCCCATATCCCATCTCCGAATCGATTTTTTTTGCTTCTTCTGTGGTTGTATTTATTTGATGACCGACTACGAAGCACTTTTCGGGTGCATACTTCGGGGCGTGCCAGCCGAAACCATACATATCTCGAACGGGTGGTCTTTCTGTGTGTGTGTGTGTGTTTTTTTTTTCCAAATAAAAATTCCTGAACATCCAGGACATTGAAGATTTATCGCAGGACAGCATATATTTTCGATCCTGCAGCATGTTTCATACCCACACCATCAGAAAAACAAAATAATGGATCTCAGTTGGCCCGGTACCTTACGTGCTGGAACTGCTGTTCCACAGCACTGTTCCACAGCAATACAGCACGTGTCATCACTAAAGGACGCGCTACGTTCCCCCAACGCTCGGTTCTTACTTGTTTTGTGCGGTTACCCGACATCATTTGGGTATGAGCTTGGGGTGAGGTTCAAGTTTTGATATGGAGGCACCTACCTTAGCAGCGAGCGTCATCTTATTATTCAACCCAGCGGCGAGGCAGGTGAACTACACTTGCATGAAGACATCATCACGCCTCTCCTCTCCTCTCTACTACACATTTAATTTCCCCTTGCGACTGCGCACACATCATACGCTGGGTGTAGGTGGTAGAGTGGTACCACCCGTGGGGAAACCTGGCTCCAACCCTGACTCAGTACATGGACGAACAAGACGAGGTGCTGGTATGCGGTTGTGGGAACTCTGAAATGAGCGTCGACATGTACGATGACGGTGAGTGCACAGCTTCACTCAAACACATTGTTGTGTTTCCGACCTGACCACACGATTTCGTTTCGCTGCTGCCTTTCCGATCGGGTAGCCAGGTGTCAAGCGCGAAGCTTACTGGTGTAAGCTTAAGCTGAAGTGACTCCACCACGTACAGGTGCTTGCGGGTTCGGTATCAGCCCCGTGGCGGTATAATAGGGCATCGAACTTTCCGTGGGGAAACCTGACCAAATACTCTTACCACCTCTCTTCTTGTCCCCTCCAAGGGTTCGAGAACATCGTGAACGCGGACATTTCCAAGGTGGCGATTCACCAGATGACCGAGACCTACAAGGCCTACCCCATGGAGTGTGAGTGCAACCATTCACAGACCAACTGTCGCCTCCAACAGAGCGAGTGTGCTCGTGGGAGAGCTAGCGGAAACTCCGTTTCCTAGGAACTATAGCCACGCTCATCATACGGACATCTAGCAGCTGGTGTTGTTGGCCAGGCCTGGAAATAATCAAGGCCTCCGTTGGTCTCGGATGTAAAGCGCCTGTTACATAAAGAGTGATCGAGAGGCAGTTGGGGGTCGGGAAATAACATTGCTTTACGCTCATAAAGCGTGCAATTTGTCGACCGTACAGACATCAACCTTAAGTCACTTGCGCGCATCCTGAGCTGGGGCGAAGTGGACACTCCTTGTTCTGCTAAACACCATGCGAACTGGTGGGTACGTCGTTTGCAGCACCCTACCGTGAGTGATATGTGCGACATCTTTCCTCTTCCCCACTACCCACCAATCCGCGTCTCTTTTCGTTCTTCCCCGAAAAGTTGACGGGGTGCTGTAGCAGCCTCGATATCATCTTGCAGTGCTTGAGCTTGAGGTGGTCATGTTGGTGGTCATGTTTCATATTTTCAATACGTCGTTAGTGAATGAAACGGGTTTGCCCGCCATCTTGGCAGAACGTAGCTCGCCGTTTTCGCAGCGAGTCTGCTGACTACGTTAGAGTTGTTTGTACAGCGCACGATGGTCGTATTCCCAAATATGTCTTCAGAGCGACAGCCGCATCACGCACTGTGTGTGTCAACACCAAATGAGGCAATTACACCGTCACGTGTGTGACCCTCGAAGCTTGGCAACCGTCAGGGAATCTTGCCATCCGACGCTGCCGTTATGTCCATAAGAAAATCGCTGCGAATACCGTAGTCACCCTGTTGTCCGGTTCGGGGAATGCAGCTCACCTGTTGGACTCACTCTCTCAACACCTGGCGGGGATTCGAGCTTGGTGGCACAACCAGCACTGTCCGTAAAAACATGACATGCGCCGTGTTGGCTTCGTTCGCACAGCCGTAGTTTCTCACAGCCTACAGTCTTCGGCCTTGTGCATGACTGACTATGATCCGCTCATCTCCTTGATACATTTGTTGTCGACGACTATGACCGTCTCTGGACGCAGGGAAATCGATCGACCTCACACGCGAAGAGTTCCCAGAAGAGAAATTCGACGTCGCCCTCGACAAAGCCTGTCTCGATTCCATCGCCTGCAACCTTCGGGGAGTGGTGAACGTAGAAAACTATCTTCAACAGATGGACAGGTGTGTCCAGCAGGGTGGTCCTGCGATAAATTTGTTGGAAAGTGGAGCGCGTTGTCGTGTATGCCCCAGCTGGTTCGTCGCCGCTACCTACTATCATTGTGGTCCGAAGGTGCACTGGATATGGATGAATGTGCTTCGCCTTCTGTTTGTGTAAATAATGTCTCTCGTTAGCACTCGGATGATTGCGATTGATTTTTCTTGTTCAGTGGGTCGGTGGTCAGACAGAGTAGGTTTAGGACGAAGCGCTTTATGCAGGGAGTTTGAAACGTTTTAAACAGCCTTTGCGTGCGTGTAGGGCATGCCTAGAGTATGCATTCGGAGGTGGTACATCCGTTGCCTCACCTCGCTCTCTCGCTCAACCAACTGCTCTGTCATCTTATCTTGCCACTGACTAGGTTGCTCCAGCCAGAGGGGGCTTTCATCTGTGTGTCCTTCGCGCCCCCAGAAGAGCGCCTGGAACTGTTGGAATACTGGGATATAGATCAGCCGGCGAAGTGCCTTGCGTGGGACGTGCACGTCGATATGATAGGCGAGTCGAGCCACTTAAGTTTCATCCAGCTATTCTTGCTCGCTGGTGTTGGTGCACGACTGAGGGAAGCAACTAGCCCTTTTGTGTGTTTTTTTTGTGGACCTTTTACGCGGATGACCAACCTTTGTGTTGTATCAAATCTGTACAGTGCCGGGAAAAGAGTATTGCAACTAGCCCAGGGAATTTTCAAGGGATTGGCACCGCTGTGCGGCATTGGTCAACAATACCCCTCCTTTTCAGCACCCAACACGATACATGAGCTCTCACCCATCTTAGCTTCGTGAATTTCGATTGAAAAGTCGCTGAAACACATGTATGTTGGTGTTGTGAATTTCGGCGTGTAATGTTTATCTTCAACACGCAAACGATTTGGTAGAGCGTCGCTCTGGATGTATGCGGCCCACGACAATACCAGGGCCATGACTTGTTCGTGCAACCATGCTCGAAATTGTTCCCCCGCCGCTATGGGAATCTGTAGTGAGCCTTGCTTACCGGTTTTCAAGATAGGTAGCCACGTATTCACTAATAAATGCCACCAACCCGCCGCATCTTAACTTTCACGGTGCACCGTGCATGCCCTTGCCTACTCTGTACCTCCACAGCGAAGCCAGAAGCCAAACAGCGGCGGGGGGCTGAGAACGACAGCGACGTCTACTACATCTACGTGTGCATCAAAGACCCCAGCAAGGTGATCGTACTGCAGTTTGGCAGAACGCCGGTGTAGATACGTACATGTAGCAACCCCGTTCGTGATTTACCAGGTAGCTGTGGCAAGTAGTGAAGGCGGCCGGTCGATGGTACCGATCAGCGTAGACAGGCATGATGTTCGATGTTATGGACGAGCTTGACGAGTGTGTTTTCTTTGGAGGTAATGACACGGACGGTTGGACGAGCAGCTGTTCGGGTGGCCATCTTGTTAAACATATGGCGTGAAGGAAAGCGCCAAGAAAACTGTTCCCGCGCTCTCTGTGCAACACAAGCAGTAGTGCGAATGGAGGGGGGTTAGGTTGTTTTTGTTCGCATGGTTCTATCTGTCTGTCTGTCTGTGTGGGGTGCCCCTTTGCCGTTCTGTGTCTGTGTGCGTCGACGTGCTCCATGCCTCTTGTGAAGAGTTTTCCGAGTTTTTTTCTGGTGGCAGGAAATAAATATACAATATCCATCCATCAACTAACTACCGTAGCATCTACGAAGAACGTACCTACATACATCAACCGTGTTGCGTGCGAGGCTCGGCGGTTGACAAAATACAGAAAGAACAAACCTTGCCGAAAATCAACTCAAGGAGGAACAGATGATGCACGATTACATGGCCGGGCAGGTCATGATGCATGTGTTGAATATATTTATTTGTGGGTGCGGAAAAGTCATGGGTATTTTGGTACTACGCATTTTATATCAGTCAGGATTGAATCGGAGCCTGGTGAACTTCTCATCCCCACGAAGGGGGAGGAGCAAGTATACATATAACCACAGGTAGAAGAGAAGTAAGGTAGTCCTGTTCGCATATTATGGCGACAGCACAGCAGCAGCGCGTCGTCAATGATCGATAGTTAACCCTTTGTAGATTGGTCGTGATTGTATATTGAGCGCTCTCGCAACTTTTACCGAGCGAGGAAGAAGATGATGGTACCACTTCTGATTCATGTCGAGAGTTCCGCCCCTGATTCATTCATCGTGGACATGACATGTCCACGACGACACAAAAACCACCATCATCATATGTTGATGCCTGCCTCATATTATTTCGTCTCGCACACACAACCACCATGAATTATCAATCGTGATAGCAACTTTTGAGCAGCAGCAGCAGTAAATTATCTCCCCCCCCCCCTGTTTTTTGCTTGTGGGTGGGTGTGTGCGACATCCTCTCTGTCTGTCTGTCTAGTGTGTTTTTTACATCATCGTCATCAATGCCTTTTCGATGACTCCGCATCACCATCTTGTTGTTCTCCAGCCTAGCATGGGCTGTGGGTTGTGTTAGTTATCTCCACAGAATGACACGGGAATGAATATTCAATATTTGGAAGAGCAGAGTCGCGTCCCAACCAAACAACGTACGTACTGTTCGTTATGAGTCTCACACTCGTGTTAGACTATTTTAGGATTTTCCAAAAATGAAGAGTGAGAGAAACCTAGCAAGTTATGGTTCGTCCAAAGAAAGCGAATTGATTAAAGCGGCGTTTTATTGGGAATCGAGACACTGCAAGCAAGCGTTGATCGCGAACTAACAAGGTACACTCAGTGAGATTCAGCCCCAGGAAACACACGATGCCTGAGTTAGGCACATAGGCACACATCCTTGGGCCTCCGGGTGTGTGTGTGTACAGCAGTGTGTATAGATACATGTGTACCGATACACTAGAGACAAAAATCGAATTTCGACATCGTGACCAGTTCATGATATGGTGTCGAAGTTACGTCCGTTTCTTCCGGTTCAATACCATCGTACACTGTGCTACGAACTCACAGCCCCACAGACGGCAACGCCCACCTGCAACGAAGCGAGACACCGCCAACTTCACACACGAACAGCGGTATCGGAGCATGTAGGACGGCCGACGGGTTTCCGTCCCTATCGTTGAATTGTACTTCAACCAACCAACCAGGCTCCGCTCTCCTGTCGGTACTTTTCCCGCCGCAAGGAATGGGGTCCGCATCAAATGCGCAACCTTAAAGAATTTCTGGAAATTGTTCTCTTAAGTTGTTTTCTGCAGTTACCAAAAGATAAGTACTACTGTGCGTTACCCGGCAGAAAACCGCGAGCACGGTTTTAGTGAGAGATAAAACCGGGCTAAGTGACATTTTTGTAGGTTTGCACGACGGGGACGGGGGTGGGAGGAAGATGAGATGGTTGAAAAAAGCCGCAACCAAACAGAAAAACAAATTCCAACAGGTCAGCCACTCACCCAGCTCTCCAGGCCCGGGCGTTTAATGCACGAGGTTGGCGTTACCATCCGTCACCCACTGGTGGCCTTCACTTATGGGGGGGGGTTGGGCGGTAAGCGAGGAACGAATGATGAGTGATTCATAACTGGGCTGGCACAACACCCGAAAAGGGGGGGTGAAGGATGCTTGGAGGGAAAGCTGGAGGTCTTCGGCCTCTAGCCGCCGCAACCACTCGCCCTTTGCATGCGACAAGGCGAGGCGAGGTGAGCGATGCAGTGGTGGACTATAACCTATCATCCGGCAAGAAGGGGGAGGGAGTGGGTAGCACCCGGTGCAATTTGCGCGGAATGCGTGGGTGCACAACGCCAACGAAGGTAACGGGTAGCGGAGGGGCACCGCTCTCGTGCGCCTGAGCGATCGATTACTTGGCGTCAACACCCGCTTTTAAGCTTCTGTGAAACCAAGCACGAGTCTCTCTTCTAGCCGTTACACACAAAAGCTGGGTTTCCCTGGTCTTGACACTCTCACCCGAAACATACGTGTGAAGTCGTCGCTGATTTCCCCCCCGCGTGGTGCAAGCACTAAGCTCGTGTCCCTCATTTCCGGGTCTAAACACCCACCCATTTTCCGTGAAAGGCGGATGTCGCCCGTCTATGATAACGGAGGCATTCAAGATAACCCGCGAAGAATTATGTTTCGGCCATCATCAACTGTTGTTGGATCCAAGCTAATAGATGAGCTGATCAGGAAAGAAGCGTGTACACGATGCCGTCGGGACAGCTTAGAGTGTTTTTGTTCATTAGCTTGATGTCGCCATCAAACACAGGCGGTATTGCCTGTGGATGTACATATGTCTACTTACGAAGCGCATTCATTTTCTCGGTGAATCCAGAGCACGAACGGTTTCGTCTCTCCAAAAATTACCACCCCGTCGTTGTGTTTCCTTATCTCTCTCTTTCCCGAGTTTGTGTGTGCGTGTGCACGCACTCTGGATTTCCCAACGGCGCTCCAAGAGCGGGCCATTATTATTTCCCGTGCTTGACTGAATGGTCCCGAAAGCGTGTGACGTCGTGCGTAATATCTAGCCTCCGCTTTCCCTATGCGTCATTGGCTGACCGTCACTTGCCGAACAGTATCGACCCCCCACACACAGATGACATACACAGCAGTAAACCCCTCGCTATTTGACACCGCTGCCGCCCGGATAAGTCAAACACCCACGCACTTACGCATGAGTTCATTCTTTTGACTCTTTTGTACGGATACGTCATACGTCATCCTCGCACATTGCACCTACACCTCTATGGTACAGTAGTTTTCAAAGCCCAACACAAGATCATTAGTCTAATGATTGTAGGCGAGGTGTTGACATAATATCCCGAGTTACATGCACGTCCAAGCTTTTCAGGTGTACCACCAACACGGCCGCGGCGGTTCACAAGGCGACACACGCTGGCCGCCCCTCGTTGCCCCCCCCCCCACCTCTGTCTGGCCTTCGCACGAATATTCAGCAGAACAAGTTGTCAGACATTTTTAGCTCATCCATGGTCGACAACGCTTTCGCGAGCTACCCAGCTTCCATGGTTGTTCCTCCAACTCTGGACTGCCCAGCATTGAATTGACAAACCACGCATCGGTTCGCACACCCCCCGTAATATATCCCCTGTTGATTAGTTTCGGCTCTTTTCCTCGGCCGTATGCGTGATGTGCAAATCATGTGCTGTTTGTGCCTGGAAGTAGCCAGATGTTCGGCAGCGAAAACGTCGATACCAGATGCCTGCGTACGTATGTGCACGATAATATCGATGTCACGTACATCGCATTCATTCATTATCCGCCAAGAGCCGACGGGGTGCCTACAAAAAGAATGCCTGGAATTTCCCTGAAAGAACCTTGAAAACACTTGTGTGCAAGTCTTGAGGGCGCGCCCTTTTCCGTACCTCAGAGTACTTGGCTTGTATTGCTCATAGCCAGCCGGACATCAAAGAGGCAGCAACGGTAAAAACTTCTTGTGGCAGGTCTGTTGATTAGTACGCAACAACAACCACACAAGACAATGCTTCGACGAACTAAAGAATGTGCAGGAGCGGGAAGAATACTATGCAGACAGCAGTAGATGCCTCTGTCATGCGCATATTGAGCCCGACTTCAACATTGAGCCATACGCGGTATCTATAGAGCTCGTGCTCTCTCTCTCTCATGCGAAGCGTGTGTATTTATTTGTATGTCGGGCGCCGGACTCTCTTGTTTCGCTCCATGGAAAATGGCTGGGGCAAAATATGTTATTTTCGCTGTTATCGTCTCTGGGTGTTTGCAAAACGGGCAATGGGAAAAACACGCAAATAGCATTGCAAATCCACAATAATACACGTGTGTGTTCGTGCCAACCCAAGCACCTAACATCGCAGCACAGCAATACATGGAGTCCTTCAACACTTTCATCAGTTATAAAAGTGCACACGGAACGCGTAAGGGTGTGCCCTCGTTAGTTTGTTTTGTGTCGATCTTCCCGGGGAAAAGCAGGATCTTCATGGGGCGTGGAGCGGGCGTGGAGGAAAATTCCAGAAACGTTGCAAGAAAGTCTTTTTATCATTTTGCGAATAGTACGACACTCTCAGCGTGGACGCCATCCTTCAGGGGCAAGAATGGGGGCGCTGTGAATCTGATGCATGCAATGATGAACGCCCCTTCTACGGCCCCCGAAGACCACCCGTTAGGATTCGTAAACGTCTCGCAAGTTGACTTAAACAGGAGAAACAATATTCGCTTAGCAAAGAGTGCACAGCAGTTTCCTTAAACGGGGCTCAACGATGACGTACTTCGGCTGTTCTATTGGACCACGCGTTGCACACAACCGGGCAAAATATACTTTCAAAAGAACACCCGCCGCATTTTTCTCAGTGGTTGATCACGTTCTTCAGAAAATATATTTGCCGCCAAAGAGGTGCCACCGGGCCCCACCAGCCGGTTGCCCTTGTCCCTATTTAGCCAAACACAGCCCGGGGTGGTGTATGGCACGACATGGAGGTGGAGGGGGGGG
>CACKRE030003495.1:80397-125650 GCA_902602495.3 Ectocarpus sp. CCAP 1310/34
GGGGGGGGGGGGGGGGGGGGCTGATCGAGAGAGAGAGCGAGGGTCTTTTCAGCGTGAAACGGCTCTTGAGCCGTTTTTACGTATGGCATCTCTCACTTTTCACAACCTGGGTTTTGGGAGGCACGATGCAGCGCAACGCCTGTTGCTGGGCTCTTTCCCGGGCAACGTTGGGGTGAGTTTGTGGGTGATCTTTGTGCAGCATCTCACAACCGTCGCGCGGCTTGGGTCGAGGAAGGGGATGGAATAGTTGGTTGTTGTTTGCGAGGTTATCCCAACGCACACGTAGGCACGGTTCACATCTAAGCGGCGTGTGTCTCGGTCACTTGTTTCCCACACATACCCTGCATAGATTGGAAACGTTGGCGCCTAAAGAAGACGGAGCGCGCTCTCCGGTGTTCGCGGTTTCTCATGGCAAGAGAGGTGCCTCAACAGTACAGCAGCGTTTGGAAGCGTTTCATTCTCAGGTCCGCCCCAAGTGCCCGAAAGCTTTAGCATCATCACTCTCTGCACCCGCCGACCATTAGCCCGTCGTGCGTTGCCGGTGGAAGCGACGACCCCGGCAGGGCCTGTTTTTATCCCCGCATCCGCAAGAACATGTGTCTGATGTGTCCGCTCGCGGTTTGCATCTTAACCAATCTTTCCAGCGGCAAATGGGCGAGAGACTGAAAGACAAACATTTTGAGAGAGGAAGGGAGAGGGAGAGAGGGGCCTCTGCTTGTTGGCAGACACTTCGTGTATTTTTCAAAAATCGAAGTACTTGGAGCTATCGCACGCTCGCAAGCCACGTAGTTCGAACGATGTGCAGGAAAGAGAGACCCTATCCGGTGCTGGGGGACTCGACCGCACAGGAGGAAGCACCGCGCTTTCCACCCCATATTAGATAACTCAGCGTGTGTATACTTCCAACACCTTGGCGCGCGATCTCCTCGTGGGTCAGTTGCAATCAGTGTGCAATACCATCGAGTGCAGCCTGATCTGACTGCTTCAAGCTGGGTCCAGCTGTCATCAGACGTTTTCCATACTTGCACCACTCGATTACCTCACAATCAAAATGGACCCACGACGATCGATCGCGACGATCGATCGCCTTATCACAAACCTACACGCGACCGTGACACATCGTGAACACAAGACGTGGGGGTGGTTGTGCGGCTTGCATGAATGGTGGTAGAGGCAGACTTTGAGCTGTCTACCCCGCGATTGCTGTAAAACGAAGGCGACGAAATTTTAGATCCGTATTTTTTTAGAATTTACCGGACAGATGAATAACTATCCGCACGGTTCTAACGCATACGCCGGCGGGCAGAGATCAAAGACGTTCAATTAGTCAGATAGACGGCAGCTTTCATGTCGCCTACCCAGTCGCCCCAGCAAGAGGACGCTACTGACACACGGCTTGTCGCGCCAGACCGTCACCCTTGTTTCGCTTGGGGGGTGGTTCGGCGTTACTTTTAACAAGCGGTATGCCCACGATGGGTGAGTTTTGTGATGGTCTGCGCACCACGGGAATCCCGAGATGCACCTTGCTCTGCTCAACCGAACGCGCCCTCACACAGGACGCGATCTCAAGAAGAGCGACTTCACACCCAACCTGTTTTTACTGATCGCCCGTGGCATTCTTGTGGCGTCGTCTGAATCTAAATATGATGAGTAGGTCCTTGGAGGCTCTGTACGTGTCTGTCTGCTTAGAACATGTATGTTTCCTTCGACCATCGTATGTTTTTTCTTGCTCTTTCCGTGGTCGAGTGAAGAACAACCATTTGCGCCTTTCAACAACAACCAGGAGGCTCATGGGATGACATCTTTCCGGCGTCCGACCTCATGAAGGAGATCCCACTACAGAGTGGGGGGGGCTCAAAAACGCCGGTTGATTAGCGCCAGGGGCCCTGCATGGCGCCGGTAAAATTGGGCACAGATGAATCACCAGGTCATTCTGTACATTGAATAGCGCCGGTCCCTCTGAAAAGCGTCGGTCGATGCGCCAGGCGCATGCCGGCAATATTGAAGGCCCTTCACCAGCTGTATCGCCAACTCCAGTTTGCAGACCCAATCATAGCTTTTCATCAAGTCGGCATGCCCTCGGCGACCCCTCCGTTATGCAGGGACGCGAGAAATAAATCGTGGCACCCCATTCTCGTGGGGGTTCATTCGCCCATGCCGCCCCATATCCATCCTCGAACGAACGTAGAATTAGTTGGGGGTAGAATATCAAGGGGATATATAGGCAAGAGCGCGTTGTTGTTGGATTTCGGCAGCCAACAGCATTGGACGGCGTTTCTGAAGTTGTCGTCGCGTATCGTGCAGTCCGCACGCAGCAATCTCCAGCCCGCACACAAGTATTCACACGTACATTGTCATACAACCTAACGCAGACATGTTTTTGCTGCGGTCTTTCTTTTGTGTGATAAAGCGTTCAATCAAGTGTTAGTTAAGCGTTCCCGTGAAAACCTTGCCCCCGAGCGGTGGCATCCAAACGTGCTGGAATGCTCCCAAGAGGGCCCTACGAGAACACATTTTCGGCGGCCCTGTTGTTGTTGAGCACCGCCGTCGCACTTTTGCAGTAAATGCAGCGGTGTGTGGGTCACCTCAGAGTGGGCCGTCGGACGCACTTTTTGGGAGGCGTCATGCATCGTCCCTTGCGATGCGGTAGCAGTTTCGGCACCTTGTCGCATTCGGGTTGACTTGTCCCCCTCAAGAATACACCGACGCAGCGTGACGGGGGGGGCTGCGCGAACAATCCGCTTCCGGATGTATTGGGTGTTTATTTGTCTGACGAAGCTGGTTGCAACTCAACCATCGTCAGAGGGTGGATGAAGTGGCCAGAGACTCTATCGGGCACGCGACAGCCAGCCCTGGATGGATACAGTGGCATCTTTTTTACCATATATGAAGACGTGCATGCATCGATGGCTGGACATGTTTGGGAGACAACCTTACGACCCCGACACACTCAGCCCCATGAGTGATTTCCTCAAAAGCATGCATGCATACCGTTCGAGATCGATGGTCTCATCATGCATGTGCTTGAGCACGAGGTACGACCACGACCAAAAGAATGATGGGAAGCATGACTACATCTGATCTGTGCCCAGGGAGGTACATACCTGGGGAGACTTTGACAGACCAGTTATTTTTGTCGTTTGTCTCGCAAGTCAGAATTTCCCACGTTGCTGTGAAACAACACCACAACGCCTACAATGTTTGTGCTGCCTTGAGCCCGTATTTCGCACACCATATGCCATGCCGGGTAGCGGGCTCGAGGCACGAATTCAAAGTAGCTAGAGGCGGATTGTCACTTTGTAAAATGCCGAGCTCGGTGACGTGGCACGGCAAACAAGACGCAATAGTGTGCATATATGCGGAGTATTTCGTTTCACCGCGGCAACCAGAAGCTGCCGGACGGATTTTATCTGTGACGTACGCATATTTTTCGTGTAGTTGTTGTCTGGGAGATTGTTCCTCCGTGAGCCGTCTTGCATGTTTCCTCCGTCTTCTTCTCTCCTTCTTCTCTCCGTCTTCTTCCCTTAGAATGAACCCCCTCATGTGAGGAACCATACACATCCTCGCTTGTCAAAACTTTCCAGCTACAATCTCAATGCAGCATATACTCCTGCCAACACAATGAAACGGTACAACGAACGGCAACTTCGCTTTTGTTTCGGCAAGGCACCCCGCCTGATGAAAATGCATTGGGACCATATTTGGATCTTTCTTCCACAATAACCGTTTCTTTGGCCGGCGTTTATTAGGTGTTGTATCAGCCAGGATATCACACACCATGTACTATATTTCGAACGGTATTTGTAAAACTAACATGCATTGTGGGAGAGGGGACGACATACGCGGTCAGTTTGCGACTCGCTGATGGTTGGGTGCGAAACTCTCCTGCGGTGCCCCCAATTCGTGCACCTGCTGTGGTCTAGACCAACTCGTAGGAGAGACAGGAAGGGGGATGCTGCTACGCTCGACAACGTGCGTAGCGTTCGATGGAGATCTGGTTAGGCGCGAGAAGGTGTGATGGACGCACGTGTAGCGTACTTGTCTGTGGGCCCTGCTGGAGAGAGGGTGACAGATGGATGTTCTACTAAAGTTGAACACAAAATTACGGAAAGCTGCCTTTGGCAGGTGGTTGAGACGTCACTTATTGAAGGTGTACGTTTGTGTCCGTTACACATAGCCGTTACCTAAGTTCTTGCTCGTTTCCGCAACTCGCATGTTCAAGAAGGGTTGTCCCCAACCTGAGCTCAACGAGTGCTACTCGCTGCGTCTAGGCAGCTAGACAGACCCGGCGCGGAGCTTACCATTTCCAACCTTTGCCAAAAAGTTATCTGACAGTCCTTTACATGATCAAATATGCGAACTCAACCCCGACTCCTTGTTGTAACTGCGCGGTTTCTGCACCGCTGTGTGAAGGCTTCGCAGTGAAAGAAGCACTTGTTTGCGTTTGTCTTTATCATGATTGCGTTGATTGCTGCAGTTTCTTGCGACTTGAATGATCTTCGGGTGGAGACGTTTATTTCTTGCGAAATCTGTTCGGATTTTTGTACATCGTTTGTGCTTGCCGATGGAGAGTAGGTGACAGCGTGACAGCAGTGACGAGCTGTGTGTGGGGGGTCAACGGGATTTCACAGCTATGCATCCAACAAGGCGTGGTGGAGACAGCAGCCGTGAAATCGGTGGGAGCGCTCTGATCTTTTAAAGACTATCCTCTCTTGGACGGAGACGGCCGCAAGGGTCGTGGTTAGCAAAACATTTTGCCACAAGCTATTGCCGATGCAGCTGAAGTCAATCCGTTTTGTATTGGCCAACGGCGTCTTGCTGTTTTTCTCTCGCTCGGGTTTCAGGTCGTTTCGTCTATCTATCGTTCGCGTCAGCTTCATCAATCAACATGTCTCATGTGCTGTTCTGACGGTATCAAAATTACATGTTGCGAAGTGTGCAGTTAATTCTAGCAGCGCACGGCGTGTACATACCTGGATGGAATCAACCCGTTATATAAATGATACAGGTTGTCCATGCTTGCCGCTGTTTTGAACAAAACGGACCCAATCAATCGTGCGACGTTTTTTGGCACTGATTGTGATATATAACGGAGCAATGTCGCAGGGCGTGTGCCGCTATCCACACTTGTGTAGTACATCAACAAGAGTAGCGAAGCGCACCTCTTCCCGGTAATATCATCAGGTAACAGTGAGTGTAGTTGCGGCGCAAAATAGAACATCCGCTCAGAAAATTTGGGTCTCCGCCTTGCCCCTCTTGTCGTGGAGTATACATCAAGCTGGTGTACTGCTCGAGCTCTTGACGCTGGCGCAGAGGTGCCAAGCTATGCAGCAGTAGCTACCCAACTGCTGCCTTAGCTGCACCTTTTCAACATGAGCAATAGTTTGTTTGTGCCTTGTATTTTTTGACGTTTCGATTTGTCCCCGAGGGTGCTTTGTGTCGTGTTTGTTGCTGATTGAATCTAAGCGCACGCCCTCTGCAGGTGTGTTTTGTTTTGCGTGGCTGATCGGACTCCAAGACGACATGAAACAGAGAGCAGTGATTAGTTGCAGCGTGCTTATGGACGAAGCTCTTCACTTGTAGACTACTGCTGCTGCTGTATTCTCTCCACATATTATCTGATACCCACACCAATGGTAGTTCGGTTGCGTATTTCTTTTGCGAAAAACCGCGTAATCAACTGCGGCAGGGGCAATACGGCAGAACAGAGGCGTGTTTCCCTTCCATGCATATTATTTTTCCTAATACATATCCAAACCAGGTATGAATTGCTTGGCACGACAATGCATGTTTTTAGCGGTGCGTGCTTGGCATTTTAGTCATTGTGGCTGCTCATCATCTTCGTTTTTGGCGGAAGAGGCGCGGAAGCATGTGAGATTTTTTCATTGTTCCTGACTCGGGGGAAGTTTCTATTTGTTCCGAATTATTTACGGCTGCACCGTCGTCTTGCGGCTGCTCCGTCGTCTTACGGTTGCCCGTTGTCTTACCTCAGGGATTGTCCTTAGTTACACGTTTTTATTCTGCACTTATTCGACGTCGGATGCGCGGTGCCACATTGCTTTGGATTTGAAGGAGTGCTGCTCAGCATCTCCGCGGGTGCGAACGGTTCGTCCCTTTGCCCCTTCTGACTTTTCTTTTCGTCCTTGTTCATTCTGCTGAAATTTCACGATCGGTTTCAACGGGTCTCTCGTGAAACGGACGCGTAGAAGCCAGCGCTGTTCGTCTACTTGTGTAATCCAACATTTGTTGCAGTGCACCCAGTAGTAGTGAGCCACACGCACACCAGTAGTCTAGATATCATGTTGGTTTGGAGTCCGCTCATCGAACGCAATTGTCAGCGGTATCGGGGTCAATCAAGGAGCAGTGCGATCTCATGCCACATGCCACTGCTGCTGCTGTCTGTCGGTCCAGCTCACTGGATACTATCCAGTCTGGATCGTGCTGCCGCATCGCTAACTCACCTTGTTTAGCTCTGTATTGGATGCCAGTCATTGAAGTGTTGATCGCAACCAATCTGCCTGGCCCCTACTGCCGCAGTGGTGTGCACGAACGGCGGCTTTTTTGTTCTGCCGTATCCAGTTTGTACACACAGCAGCAGCAATATTGTAGCTTGTTTGTGTGAGTGCATTCAGTTACAGTGCATACGATACCACGTTTTGGGGGGCGTGGTCATCATGTGCATTCTGCACTGAAACGGGCACGGCACGGATTCGCTGTAGGCAGTGCCGAACGACTTCTCTGTTTTCGTGAGTGTACAGCGGAATTTCCCGTTGGTACAATTTATCCGCCCTGATGATGCGAAATTAATGCCCTTCGTCCTGCAACAAGAAAAATAAAAATCCTACACGACATGCATCTATCTGAGCAATACCCTCCCTTCCCATACTCCCGCGTCTCGTTTGTTTGCTGAACGTACGGTATGAATCGACTCTCTAACTCAGACTGTACAGAAGAGGCTGGCCAAAGAGCGTGCAAAGCGCGAGCAAGAGAAGAAACTTGCCAGGATGCTTGGGTTCAAGGGAGGTAGAGGTAGAGGCAGAGGGAGGGGAAGATAATACTTTCATGGGGATACCTTCCTCACTTGTGCTTGGGCACCTTCTCTGCTGCGACACGATGTTACAATCTTGCTTATAGCGTGTTCAGTTGATGCATGGCCACGGTACTTCGATCCTTCGAGAGATGTTCGAGAATGTTCTTTGGCCTTGTTCCGGGATTGGTGTTGCAGACATACTTCGTACATACGAAGGAAGCGTTCTGCTTAGACTACTACTGTACTCAGACTATCGCAGCTTGCCTCGGGCAGAAGAGTGTTTTGCTTGCTGTACCCTAGCACAATCTTGTACACAGCCGAATGGCGTCTTCCTCCTCCGAAGCTAAAGCACGAACACCAAAAACAAACGACGGGGGTGTGGCACTTATTTTGCGCACAAGTTCCACTTCTACACTACAGTCGCCCCGGTGGTCTAGTGGGTAGCCTCGCAGCCTGCTAAGGGCTAGGTCATGGGTCGAGTCCCGGCAGAGAGAGTTTTTTCTCACTAAATAAATCCTGGTCTAGGATGAAAGCGACGCGCTGCAAAGCTCGTTTGTTAGTAGGTAAACCATAATCGACCTCGTAAGTCGCGAGGGGAGGGATTGCTGTACCCTTCTCGCGATAAAAATACCACAGGCATGAACCGCAGGAGGGGGTCCAACCCCCCCCTCCTATGTGACCCCGGTTGGGTCGTCTAGCTAGTAGAAGTGGAGGGTAGGGGCCAGAGGGGCAGACGACAGAGTCCAATGATGGGAGAAAAACAAACAAAAACAAAAAACTACAGTGTTCAGTCAATGTCAAACCGACACACACGGAACACAAAGTGGTGACTAATATGGTTGCGGCGTTTTCCGCCCTTGGGATACGGTCGTAGGTACAACCTTGAGAGGAGTCGACTTTGGCGAAGTGGAACACACGCATCGCATACATTGGCGAGGTGGGAACAACTACACGTATCAACAGTAGAAACAGTACGACATGCACAGTAACGAATGAATCAAAGAGGGTATCTACAGTATGTGTGAGTCGCGTCCACCTAAACCTGTCTGCGCAAGGTTTTCTTTGACGCTCAAGGTTTCTGGCGAGGGTTGGAGCGGCACGGCACCCGAGAACTTCCTAGCGTCATGAGTTTTTGGAGCGAAGGATGCACGATGTACCAGGCGACCTGTCCCAGCTGGAGTGTACGCCCCGCCGAAAGTGATGTTGAAAGTTTTCTTGATGAGGCTCCCGGATATTTCATGGCTCCCTGGCCCGACATTATTTCGCGAGGCCATGTGCCTAAATCTTGCGCCTTGCGGAAGCCTGGGTCCTGTCTGCGCTCGACTCCGAGGAGGGGGGACCGCTGTCCTAGTAGCGGCGAGGTTGTACGTGCCTGGCCCTGGAATACCCCGGGTACCCTTCACCTCGAACGCCCCGCCGTCTCGTCGATCGGTTGTGGACAAGAACGGCTTCGATTTCGACTTCGTGCCTCGTTCCACAATATCGTCAAATGAATCTTTCCTCACGTACTGCGTAGCCGGCGGGTTCATGCGCGCATCTGCACGGGGGGCGGCGGCGGCCAATTCAAGTACGTTGGGATGGTTCGTTTCGTCTTCCGGGGTAGGCCATATTCGGAGAGGTGGAAGCAACCAAAGTGCGGACAATGTAAACGACGAATTAATTATTGAGATCGATGGATTAATGACGAGTCCAAGCCTTGAAAGTTTGCGGCATAATGAACGGATGACCTGCGAACGCACCTGGAGCAGAGTGTGAGTTGAAACGGCTCGTCTCTGACCTAAAACTGCTGGACGACTTTGGCGCGGGCCGTAGCACCACTACCCTTTTAAGTATTTTCCCTTGATCCCAAAGGTGCATCGGCGTCTTGTGGATGTTCTCATCGGTCTGATTCCGTATTCGGAACCGGTCACCGCTACTTCTGCACGGTACGGAGACACCAAAAGCAAAAGTGCAAGTGTTAAGAGTAGGCTAGAGGAGGGACAAAATAAGAGATTTTCCGTCGCGTCTTCTTCGCACAGCTTGAAAACTGTTCTGACCGCTCAATGATCCACTTTTAGCCAGGGATTACCCATCGTCTACTTTACTTCAATAAACAGGCCTGTTTATTGATGCGCTCACCCGAAAACACCTTTGCATCCAATTCGGCGTTTATATTTGAGCCCTCCCGCAATGGATTGCAGGTCAAGGTCGTATTGACCTGGGCCGGGTATTTCCGCTGAATGCGACCCCGCGGTTGTTCTCCTTCCCGTCGAACTAAATCCTATCTTTTCGTCCGTCAACGTTTTCGGGGCCGTTTTGTTGAAGCTGGAGTTGTCCTGCAAGCTGCCGTAGGCACCAGGTCCTGGGAAGCTTCCACTCTCGGGCTCACTGTATGGATACTTCATCATCCCCACGTCAAGCGCATGAGGTGTGCCGGAGTCAGCAAGATGGCGGAACCGCATGCACCACAACTAGCTGCGTTGTCCCGCGTCTGCCAATAATACCAAGTCAAAGCCAGACCTTCCGAGACAATCCTTCCAAATACGAAGGTATAATCGACACCGTCTTCTGAGATATACTTTCGTATCACCTGATCACTTCGGAGCCAGGCTCCACGCTTTGCACAGCTGTTGAAGTTCGGGACATTGCCCGCCGAAATGTTCACACCCAATGGGGTGGAGTAAACGTATTGTCCTGGACCAGGGCCACCATGGAGACGATTGTCACCCTTAGGAACTCCCGACATGAATGGAGCGGAGCCCAGCATATCCAGGTGGTAGCGCGGCTCCAGTTTGGGGTTGTAGTCACCTGGGCCCTGGGTAAACGTGGATTATACGCGCATGTCAGGTATGTCACGCTACAATTCCTCTGGAGAGACGTGTTGAACAAAAATGTCCTTCCTCACGCGCCTACAACAGAATCTCCGACGCACCGGTCGTCGATCCTTCGCCGCACAGTCCCCGTCGAAAATGGTCTTCCGCGCTCCTTTCGAGAATTTCACTACGCCAACCCCTGCCCACCAATTGTTGTCCTGAGTATCGTAATCACCAGGGCCAGCGGAGTCCTTGAGGAGCCCTGTGCGAGTTGAAGAGGGTGCTGGCAACGCCAAAAGCTTGCCGTGGGGGTCCACGTTGTAACCAAAACTCTGTTCTTTCCTGCCAAGGGAAACAATAATAGTCGCGCAAATAGATGCGGAGAGGTAGGCAAACCATGCCGGGTCATTCATGATGTTTGTACGTAGTGTTCATCCTTCCCACATATCCCTACCCTGACGGTGAGGCGGGCACAATTCTCTATCGACGAGAAAAAGCTCTGGGGACAACCTTGAGGTCCTTGTGCTTTGCGGCATCGTGCGAGACTATGCTCGTACGGTTTGTCCCGCCAGAAAATAAAGATGTGCTCGTGTATATCAACAGTAGTAGCAAGCTTACGAACGCATGTAGGATACCATTAGGATTGTCATTGGCTTTATTTCAAATTGAAGAGGAGATATTTTTGTAAGTGACAGTAGAAATAAGTCGTACATATGTTGTTGTACTTCGTATTGGTTCAATATTCATATAGAGTATGAGACATTAAGTGAAAGTTTTCTGAGGTACATCTGCAATTGTCGGAAGGCAAAAAAAAAAAGTAGTAGCCTGATCTGATCAGACACGATGACGACGTTCTTGTAGGTCTACCGTCGCAACCACCTTTAGGGGTCTCGCCGGACTGGCAACCACCTGATTTATACGTGCTGTCATTTTGCGCAGAAGCTGTATGTGCTTAGACAGTGAAAGAGGTCTTGGGCGGATGCTTGCATCATTCAAAACAAGGCTGTTTAATGACACCCTCCCGTGCTTCTCCCGAGCTTCCCGCGACGGTAGATCAAACCCTTTTCACCGAGAACAGAGGGTTCGGGATTCGCTTTTTGGCGGGGATATCGAACCCGAGGGTGGTAGACTACTATGTGAACCAGCGTAGGCGAAGGAATGCCTTCTGCACTTGCATATTTTAGATGTGTGATTCGTCGTTTATTCATTTTTCGGAGACGGGTCTTGGGTTGACTCCGGCGTTTCCATCCATCGATGGAAATTGTTTTTGAATGCATCCAGTTGCGACGCAACCATTGGTCAAATGTCCTCTACAAAGTGCCGTAGGTCGACGACACATGAGAAACTGTTTGAAGCGGACGCCGCACGTACATTCCCGTGTATGGTATTTGAGTATACGGATCTGAACGGTAGTTCTTAGGAAAGACTACAAGTAAGATTGATAGGTTACAGTCCTTGGGATAGAAATGTCGAAGTATCAAGGGATAAGTTAAGGAAGACGGCAGCAAAGCTGTTCAATCTTCATGAAGGCCTTCAGGGATTGGTATTCTACGTATGTGCTGTACGAACGTAACCTCACAACAACTGTTGGTGGGATACATGTGGCATGAGAGACATGTGGTATGAGAGCAGAGCTGGTGCGCAGGAGCACGCTGCTGCTCCAGTTCGCATTTGCCAGAAGCACAACAGCAACACAGCAGCAACATCCCTAACGAACTGCGTCCACACAATGGCGCCAACGCACGGCATGATCGCAGCGTGGGACTGCACTCTCGCTCTCCTGCTGCTGCTGTGGTTGTTGTGTGGTTGGTGCTCGTAAGGACAAAAATGTTTGAGGTTCTTGCCGCAGGAATTATTCTGCGATCGAAGGGGGAATCTTGTGCATACTAATCGCAATATTTTTGTACGACAAACAAGTCAAAAACAAGGAACCGATGTCTTGAGCGGCGCCATGGCCTTTGTTTGGATGATGGCTTCATCTTCCGTCGCTCATGATGGCGTCATCTTGCGACCGCGGCTTGTTGGAAGTACTTAATGGACCGATTAAAACCAAGGCAAGCACGGCAGAGGAACGGCAATAACACAAACACTATGAAAACATTGTGTGACCTTCCTCTTGTGTGACGCCGGCTGATACATCAAGTTTATATAGACTATACGCCGAAAGGCCTGTACACTGGCGCCAGAATAGATGGGACGAACAACACACCTACTGGTTGACCAAATTCCACCAAGGCAATAGGTTGGGACTTCAGTATTTAGTGCGGACAAAGACGATGATGGGGGGGGATTCATTTGATAGCGAGGAAGGAGGAGGAAACGGGTGGACGAGGGAACAACCAAAACAGCAATGGAGTAGGAAAGCATGGAGTGGAAGAGAGCAAAGGATGGAGCTAGGTGGCCATCCTCACATCAAATGACACAGGGATAGAGAAGAACTGCCGCAAATAAACTACTACTGTGTGGTTGAAAACACAAAACACTTGGAAATGCCATGAACCGGGACTCCGTGAGGGGGCGTCAAGGGGGAGACTAAGCTATTCTCCACATTCAAGACTGAAACGGTAGCAACAGTAGAAAACTGCACTTGTCTACCAAGGTAGCAAGGCTGCTTGCTACTTTGCACTCGAGTTCGTTTTGAAGTGCTTTGCCCATCCTCCTCCTTGCTTTCACCACCATCACTCTCATCGCCTACGGCACAGACCGACGTCTGTTCATTGGTCACCGGTTACCGGGGTCGATGCTCCAGCAGTACGACACACACACACTTCGTGACTTCGTGGACCAGGGGCGCCACGAGGATTGATTAAGAGAGGTGGTGTGGAACTATGCAGGGCTGCAGCATGCGATCCTGCATACGCAGTGAGCACCAGGACACCCATGCGTACATGCAGTACTTACTTAACATCGAGTACTGTAGTATCGTACCAAGTTTATGACGAGGGAAAGAGTCGGGACATTTTTTTGTTGCTCTTTTCCCCAGGCGCGATAAACGCAAATCCACCTTTGCTGTTGTTGTTGTCGTTGTTGTTGTCATTGTCGTTGTTGTTGTTGCTGCGACAGTAGGTTTCCCGTTGCAGCAGTAAGCTTAGGTACGCCATATAATCCATGTATCGCAGGTTGCATAACATTCTTTGGGTGTTCACGCTCAGCAGACGACGCAAAGTCGACCTCACTTCATCATGATGAAGCAAGATTGCAGCAGCCTGTACCTACGCGCTCACCGAGGAACCGAAGGCGGGTTGAATCGCTTCGCTACGCCAGGTACGGTCTTTGACCGAGGTCCACTCCACTTGAGTTCTCGGTGGCCGTGCTGCCCCGGCGCCCCATCCGTCTCATAAGTCCCTGGCCCAGGTACTTGGACCACCGTCGAACGACCGAAAATGGTCGAACCTGGGTACTGGGGCGCCAGTCGAGGGGCTCTGGATTCGAAGCAATAGCTGGGGCGGATATCGTTGTCTGTCAAAGCCGCCGGAATCGATCCACCGTACGAACCAGGCCCCGGCCCAACGGGTGTGGATGATTTCCCCTGCCAGCTGCGATGCTGGGAGGACGCGAACGCCGCCAAAGAGGGTCGTGTTTTGATCGGTTCGGACGGACCTAGATACGACCCAGGCCCGATTGTCACCGGCGTGGGAGCCTTCTCGCCAAACTCTGTGGTCCGAGCGGATCTCACAGGCATCGCCATAATGCTCGCGCTTGTACTCCTCCTCTCTCGCTCATCTCACATTACACCAATCTCTTGCGTATCTCTCCGGACAGATTCGTACATGTGCTTGGCTCTTGGCTCCTGAGCGCTTCCGCGCGGACGTTTCATTTTTTTTTTTTCGGAGTTTGAAATAAATATCTCTACGGAACCCCTGGAAAACTCGCCGCTGACAACCGCTGATCGCCATCCACTACCTGCTGACCTCTGCCCTTTGCTGGTGTCTTCTCTCGACAACGGGCACGTGTGGGACAATGCCGACCAAAGGAGGACGACGAGTGAGTTATGCGATCGCTATTAGTATTGTTAGACCTGCGCCAGAGGATAGAAGGGAGAGGTAGAACGAGGGGCGAAGACATGAGATAAGGCGCAGGTTCCACCGCTACTCTACTGCCGTGTCACGATCCACGCCAACCCCCCCTCCCTTTCTATATGTGCGTGGTATCTCGCAGAGGAAGACCCGCACGCATGTCGTTGGGTTTCCATCAGGAGCAGTCGGGGCCCCTGAGAGTGAAATGACTGAGAAAGTCCCGAAGAGTTTCGTCCTGAAGAAGGGCAAGGTCCACTCCAATGTGTCCGACCTTGCAGAAGAGATGCGGAGGGTCATGGAACCGCACACAGCGCGCAAGCTGCGAGAGCGCGCCAAGAACACTGTGAAGGACTACGTGTCGGTGTCCAGTGTGCTCGGCGTAACCCACCTCCTAGTGTTCACACAGACGGATAAGAGCCTGAGCTTGCGCGTTTGCCGAACGCCAACTGGACCTACCCTTACGTTCAAGGTTCGACAGTTCTCCCTCATGCGGCACGTGCGAGCACTGCAAAAGCGACCGGTGGAGGTGAACCAGGCGTACAAGACATCTCCTCTGGTAAGCCGAGGTGCACGGGCAGCAGGCGTTGACACAACATATGGACTACATTGATACTCTCCACCTACGGCCTTCGGGAGAGGAAGACCTATCGGACAGCATGCTTGGGGGTGTGTAGATGTAACTCCCGTCATTTCAGCCGGATCAGGGACGATACATGTTACAGAGGAGCAGTACCTACTGCTGTAGACTACAAGTAGTTCGGTCCGAGAAGTCGAAGTCTACTGCTATGTATGATGATTGCCTTCCAATCGTATGGCCTGTCTGTTTCTTGCCTGTGGACACGTTCTCGGACAGGTCGTGCTCAACAACTTCGGGGACAAGCAGGCATCGTCTCAAGTAAAGCTGATGAAGGTTACACTACAGAACATGTTTCCATCAATCAACGTGGCGACGGTCAAGTTGCAAGATTGCCGGCGAGTGGTTATGTTTAACCTCGACAAGACCAATGGCACGGTCGAAATGAGACACTTCGCTGTTCGCGCCACCCCAACAGGCATCGCCAAGGCAATTACGAAGGTAGCAAGAAGCTGTGCGTGTGTGTACGACGGTCTTGTTCGAGTGTCTTCGATGGATACACGGTAGCCCGTGTTGCAACGTGGTATCATTTTCGGCATACAATCATAATTCTCCACACATGAGGAGTGTTCGTCGAACAACGCTTGGGTCACATCAGCGATGCAAGGAAAAGGAATGGTGTGCGCACAGAGTCCGAATTCATGCAGGGATTCCCGCAGAGAACCTGGTAACGTGCGACTTCCACGCGCTAACAAATGCTGCGGGTTCGGTGTGATTTTCTTGCAGGTGGTGCAGGCGAAGGTACCCGACTTGCACGGTCTGGAGGACATCAGCGAGTATGTCGCGGGAGGCATGGGAGGAGGAATATCAGATAGCGAGGTTGAGGATGAGGAATCCAAGATCACGTTGCCGGATGACTACGTCGGTCGGGGAAACGTCAAGTCGCAGAAAAGGCGAGACAAGTACCTGTGACACCATGATGGATTGTTGAACACCACTCGTTGCCTGTACAATGCAGCGATAGTTTGCGATGTGTACAATCGTTCCTAGTACGCTCGTGCTGCCGCCCCAACTATTCGCCGTTTTTGTTCAATGACGATTGGATCGTACAGTTCAATCCGCTTGCAGGAGCTCGGACCGCGGCTTACTCTGGAACTCATGAAGGTGGAGCGAGGTCTATGCGAGGGAGAGGTCCTGTACCACAGTTATGTGACCAAGACGGCGGAAGAGGTAAGCTGGATCAGGGCAACGGTAGACTTCGAACGTGGTTTTGACAGAATTGCCCAACCTCCGTTCAGAACCATGTTGCTGTTGACATCCAATTGATCCTGGACGTCATTTGAAGCACGATTCGATCTGTTTCGATTTGTTTTCTGGTTGCTCCGGAGGCCACGCTGGAGAAGGTCGCATAGTAGTTTGTTTGCTTTTCTCTCTCCTTTTGGGGTACTTCACATAGTGTTTTTTTCCTGGGAGGATCAAGCCATTTGTTTCTCTCGTTGACTGCGAGTCGGGCGCTGTATACAGGCGCCCGGCATTGTTGTATGACCTTTATCCGAATTTGTGGACTGCGCCGAGGCCCGAACATGCGTCCCAATAACGCCAGAAGGGTAGCTGATAATATCTCTCCTGCAGTTGTATCGTTCCCGACCAGTGTATTCAGCGGATTCTCTTGCCGGATGGTAGATGTTTGCGCCTTGTCTCAAGTATTGGAATCGTTCGTTCCACGCACGCAGATCAAGGCGCAGCGAGCGAAGGTGGAAAAGAGAGATAACCTCAAGCGCAAGCGCCGCGAGGAGCAAGCAGAGAACGTAGCGCGCAAGAAGCAGGAAGCCGAAGAACTAGCAGCAGCAAAGGCTGCTAGAAGGCTGGAGAGGGCGCAGCAAGCAGCGGCTGAAGGAGACGCGGACGAGGAAGACAGCGAAAGCGACGGAGAAAGTGGGGAAGAGGAGACTGGTGAAAGTCAGGGAGCGTTTGGTACTAGCACGGGTGTGGATGAGAGTGGGTCAGACGTGTTAGATGAAATGGAGGAGAGCGAGTAGGAGGGGGGGACAGAGGAAAAGGAGTGTGACGAAGAGGACTAAAGTCGACTGGAAAGTCGCGTTTGTGAAGTAGACATCTGCTGGAAGGGTGTGTTAGTCACTGAGAATTAGAATGCGCTGTACTCATGGGGTACCCCTTACATGAATTGACGCGCTGCATGTAGTTGGATCATATGTTGGCGACACGATCTGGCGGTGGTGCCTTTCATGCTTAAGCGTCCCTTCCAGTAATGCGCGACCATGCTTTGTGGTAGCGATCGTTCCGATACCATTGCAGCTCAAGTACCCAATACCGAACACCAGACGACAACAGTGTAAAAGTACGTTGCTGAAAACGATTGCCAAGGGGTCATGGTTACGAAATTGAGTAAAGAAACGAAATGAGCATGCCTGCCTGTAGTGGAGCAGCGCAGCGCGAAGCTGCGGATGGCGGCCATCACGTGAGACATGCCAAAACTCGCGAGCATAGCGTGGTAGTATTGCTGGTGTAGTTGTTTTATAACTTGTGTTCTGAGCCAGAAACTGCACATTTGCGCCCCGTCTTTTGCTCTTACATCACTCAAGTGATTGGTCGCAGCGTATGACCCCGGGGGTGGCCGAATGCGACGTCGTGTCCATGCCCTTTTCAGATTTTCGTTTTCCTCGGGAGGGGACCGAGGCTACATACCACAGTGGACTGCCGGGTAGTCGAACGAATCCGACGGCATGTACGTGTTTACTCTGTAGAAGTAGCGCAGAATCATGAGTACGTACGCACATTGTAGAGGCAGGGGTTGCTGAACCCTTCTCGAATACATCGAAGTCAAGCACCGTAGGAGGGGCAGATAATTCCTCCTGTAGCTGGGTATCGTGCGTTAACATATCTAAATTCCGGAATGTGGGCAACTTGATAAAATTAGGGACGGAAAAAAGAGCCTGCTCAGCATCAGAGAACCGGTCGCCTTCCGGCCGCCTCGCGTTAACGACGGTAGTGTAGCTTGTCCGTACTGCCTGGTCGGCAGAAAGAGATGCAGAGAGATTTGTGTGACCATATCTAGACACATGGAACTATTGTTAGAAAACTGAAATATAAAGTGTCGGGTGGCACAGGGATCAGCCATATCGGCTACACACTCAGCAGCAGCAGTAGACATACTGCATATGTCAAACTCTCCTTAGTCTTGTTTATACACTGCTCTATGCTAAGGATACATTGGTCCCGCAATTAAGAAATACAATTATGTCAAGAAACGAGCTCGTCATATTCTTTCGGAAAATATGTACTCCTGAAAATAGGGCTAATAAACACAGATAGCTGAATCTCGGTCACAATAACGTAGAAACGTGCCAATAAGAAACACGATCGTGCGATATCCCAAGAAAAATTAACCAAGGGGGCTGCGTGAAGGCAGTGTTTTCTTCGCCAAAAATAAGAAAACATATGAAGTCCAATCATGCGACAGGAACAAGCATAACCTGTTTTACAGACTTCGGCCTGTGTTCCTTCTGCCCAGCCAGGCAGGAAAAGAAATTAGGCACGACCCGATATTGACCTTTCTTGTCTCCGGGCCCTATCTGTAGTACCATATATTTGTGTCATTCGTAATGACGAAGGCATATTTAGGTATTCATTCCAATCGTAAGTCGCGGCTCGCACGCTCTACATGTAGACTATTGTAACTGCTGTCCTAGGAACCGGCCGCACCCCCGAAACATATCGATCCAAATAAATTGTGTCCCTCAGAGATACTAAGATCGTGCTTTGGAGCATGTTTACTTCCCTCACATCTATTTACTCATGTACAAGCGCCTCTATTGCTAGGCACCAATGCAATAACGTTGCCGTGGTTGGAACTGCCATACGCTACTATATTTGCCGCTGAGAAATTCGAGGTTCATCGTCCGTGCTTCACCGGGAGTGCCTGAGAGCCGGGACCCCCGGGGACTGAATCACCATACACCCGGATTTGTGGGTTTGCACAAGAAAATATTTTTTACGAGTTCGAGAGAGAGGGCTAGCGAGCAAACACACGCGATACTCGAAAGCACGCTGGTAGTACTGGAGAGGAAGGACGCGAGCAAGTTTGCTGCACTATTGGAGGAGGAGGCGCGCTTGGTTCATCGGCTATCAGTGCAGCGGTGGGCCATAATTCTTGCTGCGGAGAGCATTTGTTGCCCAAGTTTTTGATCGTGAGATGGCCGCGGTGATGACAATGTCGGCGGATTCTTCGACGACTGCCGCACCAGCACCTTCTTCCTCAGGTGATTGACTACCGTAAACCTGCACGCCTCGTGATTAGCAGTAGATCTCGTTGCATCCGCTGTGCAATTTTGACATTGAGGCATGATGTTGCGCCCCAAGGTTTGCCTGGCTCAACCAGAGTGAAGCGCCGCTTTCGTGCTGCCGCCTGTTACACAAGGCATCTCCAGTGTTCGCCGTACCTGCCCAAAGAGAGCAATACGCGACGGGCGGCAACCACGTACTCTCAACCCAGCTATGTCTCGTGAACGTTCTTTGAACCTGCTGCTGTTGACACCTCACTCTTCAACTCTCTGCTGTATCTTGAATATTTCAGCTTCGGGACTGATCTCCATGCTAGAGGAGGACGACGATGCGCTCCGCACACATGCACTGAAGCGCCTTCACCAAGTTGTCGACAAGCACTGGGCGGAGGTTGCGGCGGTAGTTCCCCTTATCGAGGCGCTGAGTGAAGACGACGCTTTTCCTGCCCGCGAGCTCGCCGCCGCAGTCGCCAGCAGGTGCTTTTTCCACCTGGAGGAGTACAGCGATGCCCTTCGTCTCGCCCTCGGTGCCGGAGAGTACTTCGATGTATCCTCCAAGACAGAGTATGTGTCGACGATGGTGTCGAAGTGCATCGACCAATACACGGCTCAACGGACCGCCGCTATCGGCGGGGGGGCACCAGACGAGGCTCCCGAAGAAATGGACCCTCGAATGGAAGGCATCGTCGAGCGCATGTTTGACCGTTGCTTCGCAGATGGCGAGTACACGCAGGCAATGGGGATCGCTCTAGAGGCACACAGGTTGGACAAGGTGGAGGAAACCATTGAGCAGGCGTCCGACAAGCCGACCCTGCTCAAGTATACCTTCGACGTGTGCCAAACTTTGGTCACCTCCCGCCAGACGAGGCTCAAGGTGCTGGCCATCCTCGTGGCCATGCACCGCCTTGTGCCTCAACCAGACCATGTTGCGGTGTGCAAGTGTCTCCAGTTCTTGGGCGAGGTAAGCGTCCAAAGGGAGAATGCTGTTTCCCCTTGAGAGATGAGAGATATGGAAATCGCGGAGCCACACCTTGGCCACGCTACAGTCTGCTTGACGGCTGTTTTGTAACGTGATTGGCATACAGGCATACACGTATAAATTCGTGTAGACACAGACTTTCGATGTCTCGCGTCTGTAGTGCCTCGTCCATCTGTACGCGCCATGTGCCTGTTACAGTTTATGCGGGTTGTTGTGCAGCTGGTAAGATGGGTTCCTTCCGAATTCGTCTGGTTTGCAGCACTCTTTGCTGAGAGTCAACCCCAAGTTGAACGCGTGCAGCGCACCATTCATGACCCTTTGTGCGAGGCAAGGCTTAACAGTCCCTGCAAGTCTTGACTACACGAATAAGGATGAAAAAAATTTACAGCGCAACCGTTTACTACCCTGACCACCGACCGCCTACCCGCCCCGTAACACGCGCACACATGGCAGGCGGCCCAGGTCGCAGAGGTGTTGAAGGACCTCTTGCGCGGGTCAGATGAGTCAGCTCTGCTGGCGTACCAGATTGCTTTTGACCTTGTGGAGTCTGAGCACCAGCACTTTGTCATGCAGGTCAACAAGCACATGCCGCAGAAAAAGGCGACAGAGGCCGTACCCGCTGCTGAATCAGGGGAGGAGAAAAAGGAAAGCACCGAGGGAGACGCGGAGGCGGCAGCACCAGCCGCCGCGGCAGCCAGTGGTATGGAGGTGGATAGTGAGGTTAACGAACCTGAGGAAAGCGAAGAGTTTTTGGGCCGCATGGACAAGCTGAGGCAGGTTCTCGTGGACGGCTTTGGTATTGACTTGTCTCTAAACTTCCTCTACAAAATGAACAAGACGGACCTGCTGCTGATGAAGAACATCAAGGGGGCCTTGGAGACCCGCAATAGTGTCCTCCACAATGTGACGGTGGTCGCGCATGGATACATGCAGGCGGGGACAACGGTGAGTGTTTCTGGATGCAGGATGTGTGACCTCCACCCTCGTCGGCGCTGTAGCCGTTCATGAACGAGGCACTTGAGGACGATGTTTCGTTCTGTGGTTAGCTGGACTTGCACTGCCGAGTGTGTTTGTCTCGTGCAAGTGTCCACGGGTTTTTTTGGAGACATTGATACGTGTTAAGGTTTTGCATGGCCATCTTCTGTTTTCCCATGCCGGAATCGTAGTGTTTCTCGAGGGTGCAACTGGTACTGTAGCAACTGCTGTACGAAGCATGAACACGAGCTTTGGCGGAGAATTCCCCTGGCTGTTAACGGTTTTTCTGACCTTCTGGCGGTCGAAGAATCGCATCCGCGCTGACCAGCGTTCCATGGCAGGGTGAGGGCGATGTAGCGCTCTAATACCTTAGTCTCTTACACCTATTATCTGTAGCTGAACGGTTTGAATCCGCAATGGACGTATACTTCATTCTGTTTGCTCACTACATTTGTACGTTTCATCTGAAGCGATTTTGACGCCATTACGTTTCCTTCGTTACGTTGGATAGGTGGATACTTTCCTTCGCGATAACCTTGACTGGATGGGGCGTGCGAGCAACTGGGCCAAGTTCACGGCAACAGCAAGCATTGGCGTGGTCCACCGCGGCCACATGAAGGAGAGCATGAACCTCCTTCAGCCGTACTTGCCTCAAGGGGGAGTTAGTGCGCTTCCCTACAGCGAAGGCGGGGCTCTGTACGCCTTGGGGCTGATCCACTCCAACAAGGGAAGCGACGGCAATGCTCAGGTGTGTATTCTTTAGTTTCAAGTGGCGGAAACATTCGACAATGGGCGCACGGCTGGCGGCGAGCAGCTTGGGTCGAATGTGTCGCTCGTGGTCTCGTCCGTCCGTCTTTCGACTCTGACTGTGTGCTTTGGTCAATTCGTTGTTGCATGTCATTGCTTGCTTTGTGCTTTGATACACGGGTGTGTTGATGACCGTGCGATCTTGGTGTACGTGGGTGCCCTCTCGGTTTCACTGTCCGGATCTTGACCAGACAGGTTTCAAGTATGAACGTTTAGAAACGATAGGGTACGGCGAAGTTTGTCGTATCTTAGGGGTTGAATGGGTGGGCCCTGACAATACACTAAGGCATGCGTTTGGGACAACCTGGTTGTGTCAACACAGGTGATCACATACTTGCAAGAGGCCTTGCGCAACGCCGGCACAAACGAGACCGTGCAGCACGGAGCTTGTCTAGGGCTAGGCTTGGCGGCCATGGCCACTGGCGGGGCGGACCTATACGAGGACCTGAAGAATACCCTCTTCAAGGACAGCGCCAACGCTGGTGAGGCAGCCGCGTATGCTATCGGCCTCACTATGCTAGGCAAGGGCGGTACCACTCCCGAGTCGAGCACCGCGCTGGAGGAGATGATTGCCTACGCGCACGAGACGGCACACGAGAAAATCATTCGCGGTTTGGCCATGGGCATTGCTCTCACTCTCTACAGGTGAGGTTTATTTGTTGTGATTGCCAAGGGAAACTCTTCAATGAACAGGAAAAATATGGCGCACGCGGCTAACCTTTTGTTGTGCAACTCCGTGCATCATGTGCGACATACGTTTCCAGCTTTCTCATGCCTTTTTTGCAAGGAGATGAAAGTGTCGCATCCCGCTCAAGCAATAGGAACGTTTTTTTTTTCCAAAAAAATCGACTCCTTTGCCCGTCCATTTACTCCTGGCCACGTTGATATCGTTTTTTTTGGTCTTGCAGTCAAGAGGAGGCCGCTGAGGGAATGATCGAGCAGCTCTCGCGGGACCGGGACCCCATCTTGCGGTACGGTGCCATGTACGCTATCGGAATGGCGTACTGCGGGACTTCCAACAACAACGCTATTCGGCGGTTATTGCACGTAGCTGTTTCGGATGTCAGCGACGACGTACGCCTGGCGGCTGTGACTTGCCTAGGATTCGTCCTCTTCAGAACGCCAGAGCAGGTACGATGTAAAAATGTCATTGTGTCCCATACCCTTTCAATATACGGACCAGTATCGTATGGAGAGTGTCCATTGGAACCGACGTGAACCGAAACGCAACCACGAGATGGATGCCCACAAGCAGCGCTGCCGGCAAAGTGGGTGTCATTCGAAGAAGAGGCGCCAGAGCTTCTTTGCTTCACAGTTCCCCCAAATGTACTGGCGAGCACGTCATCCGACATTTTGTCAGTCCCGTGGGGAGATATGAAACCGCCCTTTGTTGAAGGTTTGCGCAAAGTTTGAGTCCCCCCCATCAATAGAGTGCATGGTCCCGCCGCCCGTTTTTTTGGGGGGTATCATCAGGATAATCCGTTGGTCGCCTGTGTAGCTTCTTATGGGGACAGCACTTAACCTTAGCACAACGGCTGGTATTCTTTGCCCGCCGCAGATTTGTGGTTGCGGAGTTGTGTAACTGTGGGCGAGGAATGGTTTTCATCCGAATGACGCAGGGGGTCGTACCCAACCTCGTGGGACTCATCATTAATCAAGACCGGTCTCAACGACCCCTGCATCTGGAATCCCCTCGTGCTGTCGCCTATACTTCACACCTTTGACAAGGTTGCGCAACTCATACCTGGTAAGTAATTAGTGTACGTTGCCGGAAACGCGTAATGATATCGGCAGTGTCGGAAGGCCTTTCTTTTGCGCACGTTTTTGACACCTAGAACCCTTCGGCCATGTCTTCGATGTTGCTGCCGCCACGTCGGTCAGGTGCCGCGTCTCGTTTCCCTGCTTGCGGAGTCGTTCAATGCGCATATGCGCTTCGGTTCCTGTCTGGCTATTGGTATCAGCTGCGCCGGGACCGGGTCTCGCGAGGCCATGGACGTGCTCGAGCCCATGATGGAGGACGTGGTCGACTTCGTTCGACAGGTAATTATCTTAACGTACAACACACTGCTGGCCGAAGAGTACTATGCGGACGTTTGGGTTGTTATTACCGTCTCTCGTTGTTTATTTATGTAGGCCTGACTGCTCTACTGCTGTCCACCCCGGCAGTAAGTGCTTGTGGCCCTTGGTAGTAATGTGCATCGGTTCCACTTCGAGTTATTCTAGAGGTGTGAACTCACAACTTGTCGGCTTCTCACGGACCAGCGCGCCGCTTCGATGAACCCTGCTTTCTCTAGGGTGCGCTGATTGCCATGGCGATGGTGCTGATGCAGCAGTCGGAGGCGCGTATCCCCAAGGTCAAGGCCTTCCGCGCCAAGCTCACTAGCGTGATTTCGGATAAACACCAGAGCACAATGACCAAGATGGGAGCCATCATGGCCAGCGGCATCATGGAGGCCGGGGGGCGTAACGTGACAATCACCATGCAGTCTCGCGCCGGGTTCACCAAGATGTCCTCGGTGGTAGGCCTCGCAGTGTGGTGCCAGTACTGGTACTGGTACCCTCTGATGCACTTCCTGCCTCTGGCCTTCACGCCTACGACTCACATAGGGCTCAACAAAGACTTCAAGATGCCGAACAACTACGAGGCGACGTGCGACGCCCGCCCAAGCCAGTTTGCGTACCCCAAGAAGCTCGAGGAGAAGAAGGAGGAAAAGAAGGAGCGAGTCACGACGGTCACACTCAGCACCACCGCGAAGGCGAAAGCTCGCGAGGCCCGCAAAGAGCACAACAAGAAAGAGGATGGCGATGCGCCTACTGCCGACATGGAGATCCAAGGGGACGATGCCGGCGTCGAGGAGCAGAAAGGAACCGACGGGGACGAGAAGGAAGTGGGGGAGAAGCCGGAGGCACCCAAGCCCAAGAAGGAGCCTGAGCCAACAAGCTTTAAGATCAAGAACCCGGCACGCGTTACCCCCTCTCAAGAGCCGTTCGTGCACTTCGATATGGAGCAAAGGTGCTGCTCAGACGCGTATAATTGTGCACTCCTTTGGACGTACAACTCTTGTATTTAAGACAGACGGTAGTGACCAGTAGTGTTCGGACTACGCTTTTGCTGCACTTTTGCACGCGGTATCTAACCTGACTTAAACTCCCCATCCTTGCTGGCCCTCGAACCAATGAATGTTTTTTAGGTACGTGCCGGTGCGAAAAACGGGGAAGCCGCTCGGCATTATCATGCTTTTGGATCGCACGCCCGATGAACCAGAGGATGTAGCCTTGGTCGAGGCTCCTTCGACTGATCCCGACGGGGAAGAAGCTGACCCACCGGAGCCCTTCGAGTGGACCCCTGGCGGTGTAGGCAAGCCTATCCCTGCTACGGGTTCGTAGGGTGTGGCAGTCGGGGCGTTTTCGGTGCCGGCGTAGTTGAGACACTAAGGAATATGATGGCATCGCAGCGGTTGCAACGTTGCAACACGGACTTGAGTTTGCTGTTGGCTCGTCTTCTTCGTCGAGCCATAGTGCTGGCCTTTTGTACTGTAGGAATGGAGAAGACTACTTCTATGCAAATGTTTCTTGTGAATGCTACGGAACAGACGCTCAAGCAGAGGAACCGCTCGACACATTCTTACCGCAGAGCCTAGCGTCTCCCGTTCAAGCTACTCAATTTGTCCCATGTATGATTTCGTTGGTGAAGTGCACGCGTAGAAGTTCGTGACAGCCCCCGACACTTATGTGTATACATTCTCTGGCTTCCCAGCCTAGCTTCGGGCACACGAACCTTTTCGACTGGTACGAGATCCCAAGTTTCTGTGCCAGCCCACTTTTGAACCTCTGCAAACGATGTGCCTGTGTTCACAGTCGGGAGACTCTGAAGCATCCTCCCACCTCACAACCATGCAAGGATGCAGCGCATCAATCGATACCCGAAAGCACCTACATCCTCGATTTGTTGCAGCACCTCATTTTTGTGGAAAGCTAGGCACTCTGGATGCATACCAGCGCCAGATTGTCCATCCTAAAAACTCAGCTTCACACTCCACCTCGGGACGTGGCGGTAACTACCATGGATCTGCTTACAGTTGTAGCGCGAACATGTTGGTACACCAGAACCTCTTACTCAGCACGGACACCTTCGTACCACATCCGCAGAATCATCCGCCGCCCCTGCGACGGCTGAGTTCCCTACAGCGAAGTCTGAACTCTCTACATCCAACAACCCCCTGGTGCGTCTAACGTCCGTCCCAATAGTAGACGAGAGGGGACGCCATCTTGGTCCACGCCTTCACCCATCCACAATTAATTAAACGAAGGCGAACACTGCTTCCACCGCGTGCCGCGTAAGCTTCCAGTCCTCTGGTCACGACGAGCTAAACATACCCTCGTTTGGTACGGAACTGCGAAATTCTCATGTCTGATGCCGACGGGATTGTCTGATGCAGCACCTCCAGTCAACACGTGCCAGACGATTGATTACAGCACTTGCTGGGCAAGGTCAAGTCGCGTAACAATCCAAACCTAAAGGATCAGCCCAGGTATTCGGGTGCTCAAAGATCAACTCACTCCTGATATGATATCGATTCTAAGTGCTACTGCCTGCCACGGCCACACTTGCTACAGAACAGTGTCACGCGAGAAGCTGGCCAAGTCACATGCAAACACCACAAACATCGCCGCCGTTTCGATGTTGGGCTCTGGTCACATGGTCTTCCTCTTCTTTTTAGACTTGGAAGGGAACGCATCGCCGTAGTCCAAGTTCGGTGTTGTTTCCTGCATGGGGCATGACAGCGCAATGCCAAGCGATTGTGAGGATGCCGACACTAGGGTTGCAGAACACGTATCAACCCCGTCTCAGCCCTGCGTGTATCAGCCCTGCGTGGACGTACGAGCTCCCACCAGCACACAACTACTCCCCACCACGCATGGAAGGGATTCTCTTGTAGGAACACTCGTCCCTACAACACGGAGTGTTATTGAGTTGAGCATCTTTCGGAACCGTGCTCATCTGCGCTACTGGGATGGCGAAAAGTAGTGACTCCATCCCAGCATACATCGAACGTGCAGTTTTGCCTGTGATTTTTGAAGTACCTCATTTGAGCGGAAGGTGCCGTCCCCTGCAAACAAAATATATACTACATACAAGATTGGCTACCTTCGGGGCATCCACGTCAACGTAAGATACGAGGCTCCTTGGGTCCCTCGGTCCCGTCGGCTCCAGCATGCTGTCCACCCTCCCCATGCCTCGTCCTCCGAAACGCCCCCCGGGACCGCCTCTGCCACGGAAACCTCCACCGCCCCTGCCTCTGAAGCCCCGCCCGGCTGAACCCATCATGGCGTCTGCAAGCACAGGGGGGGGGGCAAATATTAGTACGCAGGCCGAGATGCCGAGACCTTTGATGACAGCTCACCAATACCCAACAAAGGTACGGGCATGAGCAATACAATCAATGTCGCATAAACACGCTTCACGGGGCTTAACGGCGAACAATGCGGAAACGAAGACAGCCAACTGCGATCGCTTTGATGGCGCACGTTTTTCTGTAGTCTAAATTCAACCGATCATATGAGGCGCCACTCACCCGGCGGCATCGGCATCTGCATCGGAAAGTCGCCCATACCGCCCATCTGACCCGGGACCATCGGCCCCATCATGCCCCCCATGCCCATCGGCATACCGCCGCCCATCATCGGGAACCCCGGAGCGCCCATAGGAGGCGGGCCCTGAGGCATGGCTCCAAGCGTCCCACCCATCGCCATTGCGCCCGGTAAAAGCACCACGGGAGGGGTGTTCGCGTCCGCCACGATGTTAGGCAGGGGCTTGTTGTCATCTGCCATTAGTAACTCGCGCACGAACGGGTCCGCCACCTGGGAGGGGGCGGAAAGGTGAACATGAACAAATCAACCACACGAGTGCGAGGCACAGCGCCATCACTTTACGTCAAGACTGGTATCCCCCGAGCCACAGACGTGCTTAAGATGCCCTAGCGGATTCATGGGTTGTACACGACGCCAGCCTTTTCTCGCAAGCTCGCAGAATCAAACCGAAATTCAACCGAGTGTCTTGCGAAAGTGTACTTGTATGAGAATAGGCGCAAAGCTTCACCTGATCGAGTACGAGCTTGTACTTCTCAGGATGTTTGTTGACCAGATGCTTGTGGACGAACTCCGGGGCCTTGAAGAGCTGCGAATATAGCAATAACAAAGACAAGCAGCTTCAAATGTATACAAGGACGCGAGAACCGAACCTAGCGGTGCGCCTGCAGCAGGCTGTGAATATTCGATACCAATATACACTTGGGCACAGCGACCTGTGCGCCGGCCTACTCCGCCTGTACTCGATGCCACCAGCGGGCATTCCCTCCGTTTCACTTTTGTCCTCACTGGAGACTACGTTTGCAACTACCCAACCACACACGGGCTTCATTTCATCACTCCATACGTTTACCCGAAACGTGATATGAAATATGTGCCAACACAGGGTGTGGCCAAGCAACCCGTAGACTTGGAGCGGCAGAGTTTGTCTAGGATGCGCTAACAAGCTGGCTCAGCGATGCTCAACACCAACAGCCCTTGCGAATAGATGCGTCACCCTACTACCTGCCCAAGAGAAACCCTCTGAATTCACTACTTGCCTTCCCACAGTTGGGCATTACGCAGCGGGCGTAGCCTTCATCGGTGCGACCCGTGTTCATAGCTTGCCACTTTGTCACCTCCTGAGAGCATGGGGTAAGGAAGGTCCAGGTCCAGCAGGGTCAGAGAGAGAGAGCGAGATACAGACGCAAATAAATGTCAATGGGATAAATGCCCGCAGGGGCAGCTTGGGGCCAGGATTTCTCCGCACCATAGACATGAACAAAAAAGCGACATATCTAAACGAGACACGAGCAAACAGGCGGTAACATGCGTGGACAGAGTGAGTTGCGCAGGGTCTAACATCTGCCGTTCCCCGTCGTGGGAAATAACCTCTGAGTGCATCAATCCGACACTGAACGCAGGTATGCTTCGCACCGCTTTGACGCGCTCATCGTAGCGCTCAACGAACGCCTGATCTTTCTTGCGCGTCTCCTCTGCATTTTTTGCCTGCTTAATCCGGTCAGCGGAACGAGCGTCCACAGAGTCTGTTCCGGATCCACGTCTGCTGGTCTGCCCCGTCTCGCCCTTGTCGGTTGAACCCACACTTGCTTCCACAACACCGTTTCCATTCGTGCCTTCCACGGCGTCTGCCTTGCTCATGGCCTGCAACACCGAACCACGCAGATTGTACAAAAATGAGCTGTATAGCCCTCCAATCACCTTCGCTTGGCCTACGTCTTGTGTTCGTATTTTGCATCCTGCTGTCGCTGGTTGTAAGACGAACTACGCACAAAGCTGTCGTTCACGTTACCCAGCAGTATTCGATACTCCGCGGAGTAGCTCACAAGGAGCCGCACCGATCCAAAACATTCTGGATATCCAAACCACGTAGAAACGTCAACCGTGGACATTCTTGTTGTTTCATCGGAATACGACTTGAAACACAATTTTCTAGCGGCCTGTGTTTGGAATATTTGGATCCATCAAGCCAGCTACATTGGACAAAGTTATCACTACAGTTGGTTGCCTGCGGAAGACTCGTTTGTTTGAATCCACAGCCTAACCCTGACTTCATCTACACATTGGGTGAAAGATCACTTGCCGCTTGAATTTCCTCCTTGGATGCCGCCGGAACACCGCGACCTGCTCCCCTAGAGGCGATCATGTCCCCCTCGTCCCTGCACTGCTGCCCCCGGTAGTACACGTAGAAATAGACACGCTTCATGTAAGCGCACACCAGATCTAGTTGGGCAGCCCCTGATGACGACGATGTAAGCGCAGCCTGGACCTGCATCAAGCATGACAACGCGCATGCGAAGATTGGAAAGGGTTGAAATGAGGCCTCAAGCTGGGATGGTAGTATCGGCGGCTCTCGGCTGGTGAAGTGTTCGACGTGCTTCCTTCATATGCCTGCATGTAGCGGGCAAGTGCGCATGC
The DNA here is from genome assembly GCA_902602495.3 of Ectocarpus sp. CCAP 1310/34. Taxonomy (NCBI): domain Eukaryota; class Phaeophyceae; order Ectocarpales; family Ectocarpaceae; genus Ectocarpus; species Ectocarpus sp. CCAP 1310/34. The sequence goes on from CACKRE030003495.1 coordinate 109,879, forward strand.
CCTACGGATACTGCGTGCAGTAGTAGGGGATGGCTGCCGGCATGGGAGAGACATCGAGGACATCGAACACGTGAAACAGGACAACACGAACAACGAGCAAACGACTGCCTGTGCGCATACAAATCGTGCGTGATACTTTGCCTGGAATGCCAGCACGATGCCATCATGTATCTGCCGAGAAAAAAACAAACAAAAGACGGGTGAAACCCTCGTGCTTTCACCTCTGGCTCCGCGAGAAGCGCCGTGATGCCGTCGGTGCTTTCGGCCCGACGAAATTCCTCGTCAAGCGCCTTCGCAACCTTCAGGCTCTGCTTGGTGTCATGAGCGATACGGTTCGCCGTGGAGAAGTCGTGATCCACCGAGTTCTGGCTGCGCGGCTGGTAGGAAAATACCTTCAGCTCGAAGTACCTCCCGTCTCCACTCTGCTTCTTGGCGATTTTGGCTGCCACCCACAAACACCGAATGAATTTGTCGTCACACACGACCCTCAACAACTAGGTTAGACACAGGAGTTACAGTGAGCCCAAACCAACACCGGAATACATCACAAGTGTCCACAAAACGAGCACGCGAACAAGCAGCAAATGAGTTAGTGCAGACATGGCAATCGTGAGGGCCCAAACTTCCGGCACTCCATTGTCAGAGACCGGGTCACTCCTTTTTCCAGTCAGACTGTAAACAAGCTCTTACTTTTGGGTTTAGAATTTTGATAGATGCGCATCTTGTTCAGCTGCTGCACAGCCTTCGTCGCTTTCTCAGGCGTATCGTAGATGATGTACGCTGAGCGGGCGAAGTCGTCGTTGCGTGTGTTCGCGGCGTCCGAGCAAACAATGCGTTCGTGCTGGGGCGCTTCCTCAATAATCTGGATCACATGGAGGTAGGTCGACATTGTTGCAAACCGCGCCTTGTCGGTATTATCATGTCATGATGAAAAATAGGCAAGACAGCTCTCGGGTCGATCACGTACCCCGCACGCACCAAGTCATTTCCATGTTTTGGTCGCCCAACTTCTTCTTGACGTGTCTCCTCAGCTTTCGGTATAATTCTGGACGCACAAGCCGGGGTCACACAGGACGAGGGACAGACAGTAGATTTCCTCTTCGCCTTCCTTCGGCGGTGCTTTTGCCTACATACATGTCGCGAGAGGGCTTCAGTCGTTTCTTTCCCTCATCGACTTTTTCGAATTCGATTTTTTCGAATTCGATTTTTTCATATAACGAAATTACCGCATTCCACAGTGTTTGGGCATCTTGCGATGAAAATGCGTGACTGTGCCGAGATTCAAACCCACGTCCCAAACGCCAGAGGGTTGCGACGTTACCTACTGATTCACTCTGGCACTGTTGAATGACCATGAAATGACCTATATACCTGACGTCCAAGCTCGTCCGTCGACACCCACGCAGGGATCCGGCGAATGAAGGCCACCTTGTCGGAGTGTGCGGAAATCTCCTTCGCATCCACGTCGTAGTCGGCGTCGCCATCGTCTTTATCGTCCTGCTGTTGTATTAAGACCAATATCACCAACACGTGTCAGCGCCGATTGGAACGAAACACGCCATAGCGAAGAAACAGCCCGTCCAAGAGCTTCGCGTCCCCCACGCAAGATTGTCCGCAACCACATAATGTCACCTGAGGCATGGTCTCGCCCGGTTGATCCACGTCTTCTTCCATAGCGTCAACCGAAGCGTCCTCCCGACTCGAGTTGCGGGGGCGCTTCTTGCGTTTATCCATGCCACCCCAGCGCTGTTCCTGGAATAATCACCGGGTCGGAACCAGTCAGTCAGCGTCTGGGTATGTATGCACTGTTCATCTCATAGGCCGGCATAGACACATCCACACAAACCCTAAGGCATGCGGCCGCATTCAGTGTTTACCGACTGTTGTGCACTGCTGTGCCTGCCTGAAGCACCAAACCAGCTGAGCCAAACTGTGCGACAGGCAGTAGCTCCTCGGCAAACGTCACACAAGAGCACTTTATTTCCAACAACATGCACCAATTGGAATTTACCGACACACAAGGCAAGACGCACATACCTCGGAAATAGGATCAAGCGAAGCGCTGGCGATGAACAACCGCGGGTTGGCCCGTAGCTGCTCCCCGAAAACGGCCGACTCCTTCTCCACCCACTTCTGTTTGGCGTTCCTCGTTGATTCAGCTTTCTTTGGGTGGTACCGTTCGAGGAACCATTCCTGGTCAAGGGCAAGAAAAGAGGAAGACATTTTCAACACCAAGGAAAAGGTTTGCATGCACCCTGTGGCTACATATTTGATTAATTGCACCAGTCAAGGGCGAGCTCCTGGAGTCAGCGACTCCCTACTAATTATTCGGACTTACTTCTTTGCAGTGTACATCAATGAAGCTGTGTGTCAGACGTTGCACGTAATCGGCCTTGTACTCGTCGTAGCGTTGGTTGCATTCCTCTGGTGTCACATCGTCGCGCTGCTCCGCCATGAACGCCTGCCAAGAGAACCAGGACATGAAATAGGACTCACCAGCGTCAAGTGAACGACTATTATAGTGTATGTCTATCGCGAACAGGGGTTGGGCTGTTCAAAGGGAGGTCAGGCTTCCGGACATCGAGCGGCTTGCGAAGCAGGAAATATTTGTTGGGCCATTCGGGCAACGTGAAAACGGTGGGATTCTGGACGATCTTCCTCCTTCACCTTGAACGAAATCATGGGCAGAATGTTGTACGTGCGAGTGTGCGGCCCTGGCAGCTTGGGCTGGGGCCGCTGAGTTGTCGTGAACACCATTTGCCCATGCCCAGCACCCTGGGGAGGGAACATGGGAGCCCCGGGCACGCCCATAGGCTGCATCATCGGCAGATTTCCTCCCATCGGCTGCATCATTGGGCCGTTGTTAGATGGGCCTGGCATCATGGTAACACGGTTTCGCGGAGAAAGCGATGTTGGTCAAAACACGCCAGACCGCCAAGCAGCCAAAAAGCCACCCAGAAAAAAACACAATCCAACAAAGACTACGCCTGCACTCCTCGCAGGCAACGCAAATGGTACATTGGAACAGGAAATCAAGAGCTTGCGACAGATTGCGCGTTCAGCACATCACCACGGTACCACAAAGGTAGTGACATCAGACACTCCTGGGTACATGCGCGCACCTCTTCCTCTAAAAGGATCCCTGCCTCCAGCTCTCCCGCCATCCATTTGTGCAGTTTGACCACGGTCGCGTCTAAGCATGACGACAGGTATGGGGGGGGAGGGGGGGCGTACTCTTTTACGTTTCGCATGCTTCTTTGCGGTTAGACCATTGAGCACACGCGTCCTCGACAGGACGGAGCGTTGTTCCCACAGGACCGATCACCGATGGTTAATCGTTCCTTCCTACTTTGACAAGGGACATGGGGTAGGAAAAAAGGAGGGTCGGCAGAAGCATGGCGTGCCCTCCATACAGCAACATCAAGTGTTGGAATTCGAGGTTTGCTACAAACAGTAACCTGCGACACTTTTCTGGGACACGGCGAGCTTACCTTCCCTGACCCTGGCCGCCCGATTGGCGAGTTCTGTCTCGCGTGTTGTCAAAAGAGTCACGATCCCTACCCCTCGTCCGATCTCTCTCATCCCGACCCCTGTCCCTGTCACGAGAGGAGCCGCGGCCGCGGTCTCTCTCCCGAGAATGCTCACGGCCTCGGTCCCTGTCTCGAGCAGCATCACTTCCACGGTTCCTGTCTCGTGAGTCGTCGCGACCCCGCTCCCTGTTATCTCGGCCGATGGGATCTCTGTCTCTCCCTCTAGACCTATCGCGCTCCCTATCCCTGTCACCATCCCTCCTTCGGCCTCTGTCTCTAGAAGAATCTCCGTTCATCCCGCCGCCGGCTCGATCCCGACTCCTGCTTCTGCTCCTGCTCCTACGAGGCCGATTGAAGCGTGCATGCGGAGAAACTCGCGGTTTACACTCGCGTCGTGAACATTCCGGCTGCTAACCCAATGGTTACCCTATGGTTGTCCACACCGCGACAAGCACCGTGCCAGCAGGTCACTCGTGAGCATTCCAAACTTGTCCGGTTTATCTCCGCCCAAACATCAAAGTGGTGCTTATGCTCTTGCCATGTCATGATCAGCGATCCATACCACCTAACATGAGGTACGGCGTAGTGAGTTTCGCCCAACTGACTTCGACTTCATTTCTATCCCCGGCAAAGGGGTTCACAAATGTCGACCGTTGAAGGAATATCGTCACATGGAAATGCGACAAAAGGGCTTTTTGTATATTTTCACAGTGACCCCCAGATACCAGTGCACCGAAACCCAGATCGGGGGGGAAGGGGGAGGGGAAGGATGTACCATTGACCTTGCATCCCTACAATTTCGCGACGGAGCGATTTGCAGGATGTTCGCCGGCCCAGGCTATGTTAGCCATCATCCTTGCATTTGCTGCGTCAAGCCAGATGCACCATGGGTTCATTGGGCACGCCGGCAAACCACACGTTTCACGTTCGACACGCACCACTACACTTCCAAGTACCACACCGGACGTCAATCTTTGCGCGCTTGTACACAACAGGCACGCCACAAACACGGCGAACGAGTCGCTTGGAGCAACCACACTCATCGCCCGGTTGTGAGTTCGAACAACAAAAACTACGCAGTGGAAAATTCCCCTTTAAAAAGTGAAAAGAGCGCACGGTGAGTCGTGAGTACCCACAACAAAAGAGTAAAGATTCAAGCCTTGTCGCGTTCAGGATTGAAGGCAAGCACCGGAAAAGGAAAGGTGGGTCATTTTTCATGTTGTGTGACTCCGGCTGGTGCGTCAAACATGAACCGACTAGTCTAGTGAGGACTGGCGCCAGAATGGACGGGAGCACCAGGGGGGCGCGGGGGGGGGGGCACCGCGCACACGCCTGAGATGTACGAATGGGTTACTTGGCTCAGACGGGCTCAGGCTGACTCTTATGGCAACCAAAAGTTGACCCGACGGAGATTTTGGGCTGGCATACCCCCACCCCCCGGATTTGACACGAATTCGACCAAGAGACAGGGCTCTCACCACATCACCACATTGTTCTCTCTCCATGATGGTCGAGTCGCCACAAAACCTAAAAGGCTGTGCGCACCACACCTGTAGGCGTCTTTGAAGCTAGTAGCGACTGCTGTGGGAACTGTGTGTGCCGAGAAGTATCAGTCCATGTGAGCAAAACTAAGAATCCGTGTGGAGAATCCGCCGAGGATTCTATACGAGAGTTTGGCCTATTTTTTGTAAAGCATCTCCCACCGATTCTCCACACGGATTCTTACTTTTGCTCACATGATTTGATATTTCTCGGCACACACAGATCCCACAGCAGTCATTACTAGATTCAAAGGCGCCTACAGGGGTGGTGCGCACAGCCTTCAAGGTTTTGTGGCGATCCGACCATCATGGAGGGAGAACTCTGTGGTGATTTGGTGAAAGGTCTGTCTCTTGGTCGGATCCGTGTCAAATCCGGGCGGGGGGGGGTAGGCCAGTCCAAAAAATACGTCCTTTCAACTTTCGGTTGCCACAAGAGTCAGCCTCAGGGCTTGTTTCAATGTTTACAAGATACACCAAAATAGAGGCACTGCAAAAACTAGGTTTGGGGAGGGGTTTTGTTTTTGTTTGTTGTTTGTCTTCACATTAAACCGTATGTCAGTTGCTAAATGCCAAAATCTAGCAAAAGACTCTCAGCCCGTGGTCACGAAAGTGCTAGAGCCATCTGAGGATCTAAAGAACACGCACACGTCTGACGAGAAAAAGGTATGCAAGAGCCCGAAGAGGTACACCTAAAAATCCCTGCAGCACCGTATACGTGCCCAAAAACTGAACTGCACGTCCGTCCCACCGTTCGACTACAGTAGCATCACCCCCTCCCTGTCCCACTCTATACCAAAACGGAAGATTGCCGACTACAGCATAATGCTGTCTGAAGTGCTGTCTGTACAAAAACACCATGGTAGGCATGGAACAAGCAGCTGGCGGGGCACAAAGCTGCTGTCTGAAGTGCTGTCAGAATGTGTCTGCGGCCGTACAGTGAAAAAGAACAACCAACCAAAGCCATCATAGCAGCAATTGACAATCACCCGAATCTCTCCCGATCGTCTGTGTTAGGCACGCAGTGAAAATATCGACAATAGCTAAGAATCGTTCCACATTGAAGGGGTCTTCCACGATCAGGCACAAAACCAATGCACCCGGGTTAGCCACGCCATCTCTGACGGGTCTCTCTACAAAACCAGTGACGACGTCATCACATAGAACCAACACCGAAAATCAGGAAAAAAACGAGAAAAATTGACAACACAGATCAGATATAAATGTTTGTCCGTGCGCCACGGGTCGATGTCGCCCGCATGCTCCGGTGCCGCTGCTCCGTCCGGCGCCGCTGTAGTCAGCCCGAGCATAACGCCACTCGACCTGCTCCGTCCGTACACGCTCTCGTTGCTGTCCTTCCCAGTCCGTTCCTCGCTTTCTCCCTCATTGCACTCAAGGTTCTTGGTCTGAAAAAAATAAAAATTCTCGCGCCGAATGGTCGACCGGCCTAGTTCAGCTCGTCGCCACCTGCTCCCTCCTCCTTTGATGGCGAAGCCAGGTTACTGAGGCAATACAGCTCCCTCTAGCAAACCTAGGGCCGTGTAGTGCCCGTCCACCTTTCTGATGATGTCTGCCTCCGCGCACAAAAATGAGATGGGCATCACTGCCAACGCCGACGGCCAGAAAGGCCCGCGCATCTACATTTTCCCGCCTGACCCCATCAGTGCCGACCCAACTCCACCACCACACGCACGCCTCGCGGCGGATGCGCAGCAGCAAGAAGGTTTCGGTCATCCCTTGAGGGTGAGTCTAGCCCTGCTCGCCAGAAAGACCCCCCCCTTCGCTACAACCCATGTCTAAGCAAAAGCTTGTCGAGGAGCGAGGGGAAGAAGGGAGAGGGTACTAAGTGCCAAAGACGCTGATTGGCCAACAGGGAAAAACACGATGAGGCTTTCTCTGCCCTGAAAAGCGGGACTTCGATATTGGGTGCAGCGAAAAACATCTGCTATTTGATTTTGTTTTAGCTGAATCGAAGTACCGGAGTTGGACTGCGCCCCTTTTGCACCAATCATGATGAGCTGAACTCGTGTTGGCATTACCCCTGACGGGACCGCATGTGGTACATTAGCCGTGCGGCACCCACACGCATCGCCCACTGCCCGCTGCTGGGAATAGCTGAATTACCATTCTGTGAGCGTGAAGTTGGGTTACTGTGGAGGTTTCTTCCCAACATGTGCGATGTCAAAAAACAACATCCGGTTGTGTGCAGCGAGACAGTCCAAACAAAACTTGTAGAGCAAGCCTGCGGATAAGGCTCCTGCTGATGTGTAGCTTCGTGTGTGCTGATATATTTTTACAGCTCCCGCGTGGTGCACGTTGTCTATCGCTTTACCTATTTGGTGACAAAGTCATCTCGCGGCAGCGATTCCGCCGCATTGGGTGTGTTGATGAGCCTTGATTGGCACTTGGGGATGGCAAAATTACGTCCAAACGACGCAAGGATTTTGCCATACCCGGTGCTGACAGAGGGATACAGCGCCTAAATTTCCGTAAGGTCGAAGTCAGGCGGGGAGGGGGGGGGGTGCGGCAAAACTGAAATAAATTGATCAGGGGGGCACACGGAAAATACTGCTGCCACTGGGGGGGCGATGACATTCATCCTCGATAGGGCACGGCACAGCATAGCAATTCCTTTTCCTACCATATAAAACCGACTCCGGTGAGGTCAAACAAAGGGCGAGGAGGGGTAGCAGCTCGTCCTGTTGTGTACACTCCGTGGAAAGCCCTCTTGCTTCATAACAAGCGCTTTATTGTTGGTTGGGAGCTTGGGCACTAGTCCCTGGATACCAGCAAGTTGCACGGCTGCGTAAGGCCCATTATGGACTGCTGTGTATCAACGAGCAAGCCTGGATATGTGGGGTGATTCCGCGTAAGCACAACTCTTGGATGTCCCTCAACGCAATTGTATTCCAAGACAATATTTCGTTGGTACATTTCAGTTATACATCGCGAAGATGAGTGAACACTAGTACGTGTCGATGAGCCAGAGAGAAACAGGGCAAGGCTTCAGCAAAAAACTGAGTCTTTATCCGTTGTGCAACAGCAGTTGCCTCACCTGCTTCTCCCTCGCCTGCCCCGTCTGCTCGGGGGCTCGTCGTCGTGGCCGTTTTCGCTACCTTCGCGCCCGACGACCCTGCTGCCGCCAAAGTCGTCTGCAGCATCGATCACCTAATCAAACCATGCCGAGCACCAGCAACAAAGCAAGTATGTAGTTTAGGTGGGTACAGACTACACGTATCCGTTCGCGTTTTGACCTGTGACCGCCGTTCATCTCGCCCCGCGCGTCGGATGTTTGCTGACTTGACTTGGAATCTGTACAGGAGGCCAAGCTCACCTCATCCACGACAGTTTCATCACCAGCCGCGACGCCATTGGTTTCCTCTGCTGCATCCAGCGTCGCCGGTACTCCAGGTACGTCGTCGCCATCGGCGGCTGTTGCTGATACTGCTGCAGCTGCTGCTGCGGGCGTCTGCTGTTCGTGTGAGTCTCCCACCACCTCGGACTGAACGTCTGCCTTCGACTCGCCCATCTGGATAACATTTGCCATACTCCTGGACAAACAGGAAACAGGTTGAGGATGCGAGATCCGGTACTCGGCGAATGGGGCACCTGAGGGAAAGGCGCAAGACCCACAAGCAGCCACCAGGCCGCCAGCGGGGGCTGATGGATGGTGGAGGTGTCCGGGGGGGTCCGGGGTTCCGCTGTATGATTCGCTGTCTAGGATCTCGACCACGGACCCACTTTTCAGGCCACATCACACAAAAAGCACTGCTGTAGAGACGGTGAGAGATATCAGCTTAAAAGATATGGCCGAGCTCGGGGACTTCCTCGTAGGGGGTTCGGAAAAGTTGAAGGTGAGTTTCCAAAACGCAGTCCGGCCTTCGTCATTGGGAACGAACCCTGAAAGCTACAGCAGTACGTAACGTTTACCTCGCTGAGATACAACAAACGGCCGTTGGTAGATCCATGTGATGCTACTTGTAAGATATGCATCGCAAAGCAGGCTGCCCACCCGAGAAACTCCTCCAGATGTGTCGAAATGTTTGCCATGGAGATTCAGTGATGCCTGCCGATTGCTGGACGCTACAGCAGTGTGTGTTCATCTACAACTGTAGACTATCACGCTGCCGATTGTTCAGCGCGGCGGGCGGGCTAAAATAAAAACAAACGCTGTAGTCTAGACTAGTCTAGTCTAGTCTATCTAGTCTAGAGTCCATTCCAAAATTTGCTGGGCTAATCTAGAACATCTCCATAGGGGACACTCTCCGGCACGTTACCTAATCTCATCCCCGACACTAACGTATTATTTGCAGAGTCTCCATGGACCATGGACTGCTCGCCGGAAGTGCAATCCTGAACAAATTCATTCGCAGATCTGTTGAGGAATGAATGTAGACCAACCTTTTAGTCGAGAATATGTTTTGTATCGACAATCACCAGTGGACCAAGACTGCTGTACAGTAGTATCAATCTAAACTCTGCACATGCCCGCTCCTCGCTGTTTCCTTCGGCAATGACAGGATGTAACGATAGAAATGTTAGACTATGATTTTCTTGACAAGTGCACCGATTCCGACCTGATCCGCGCCATCGCGCGTAAGCTCAAGTCTGGGGAAGAAGGACACTATCCAGATCTTGTCAAGGTGCGCGGGATAAAACGTGTTCCTGTGTTTACAGATAGGCCACGTGCAACCAGCTCTCTCTCTGTGTACGTGCAGTGTTGAACAACAGCGGCATGCTTGTAGATGTACGCCGTGGTCTCGCCAACACGCAACTTCGTTAATGCATCATTTCTGTAGCACCCGGGGTACGTACTACGTGCATGTAGCTGGGCCGCGTGCGTCGGTGCCCAATCTGGACGAGATGTTGTTCCTGCGAGCTGCAGCTCTTGCTTTGTCATCCCCCGCGTGGCACGGCACGTTGCCATCAGCCTTTTACACCAAAACGACGATTGTCTCTTCCTGTCTTTGGGTATGGTGCATGTTCGAAGCATGCGGAGACTCGCTTGCTGGAAGAGCTCCCACAGGCTGAGCGCTCTAAGATACTCCGGATGAAAGCGGAGCCCCAACCTGACGAAATACATGAGGTACGTACTCTACACCACCTTGGTATTGCGACCGAGGTTATGTGGCCCTCAACCATGGTTCTGTTGGTTGGTACCAAGCCTAGTGCTGCTGGACAAGCTGACCCGGTAAAGTCGTTTATTAGGTTGCCCTTTTAGACAAGCAACATGAGAGAGTGGGCTCCATGTGCATCACAAGCACCACGGCTCTCTAGCGAACAGTCACAATAAATAACCGTCGGACAGATTCATCCGCAACTCAGAACACTGTTCCAACTGACCAAAGATACGTCGGGAGATACCCCGAAGATCCACGTCCGTGGAACGGTCACATGAGAACTCGCAGTAGCCTTCATACGGATGACATAATCCACCTCACGAACAGGTTCTGGGCGGGGGTACTTCAAATACTTGGAGTGCTAGACTAGAACCGCAGTGCCGGCCTTGGATTCACGTTTCTCCTTCAAGAGTGCCAAGACAAGCGTTTCGTTGCAGATGCCATGCTCATGCTCACGAAAATTCTGCATGCGCGCCGGCATAGAAAGGTTAAAGATTTGCTTCGCACATGTGTCTTATCACGACGTTAGGATAGTAACATGTTGGCATGCCACCAGAAGTTATTGACCTTCATTACGCATATCAACTACTAAACGGACAGATTTTCATCCATGTTTGAGCAGGCCATCAGCGACCTACATGGCTGGGAGGACGAAATGGCCAGAGTAGTACCTGCCAGACGCAAAGAGAGCAACAGTGAGGACGCGCATGCTCCAATATGGACTAGCAACGCCACAGCAGAGACAGACAGTACCAAAACGGTGAGTTGTGTGAGAACGATGCTATCGTGCATTCGGGGTAGCTGTGACCTCCGCATCCCAACCTCTTCATCGGAATTTTGGTGTATCCCCATCAGATAGAAGCACACAGCGTCAATTTGCTGCATCAGTCCGTTTGGGGCAAAAATAACCACCGCTTTCAGTAGTGCCTGGGACCTGTTATTCGCGAACAGATAGAACCTCCTATGCTGGATGCGAGACGCGGCAATTATGATGGTGGCTTGGCACGTTCTACCGGACTTGCCATCGAGCAGAACAGGACGAAGAAACTCAGCGCGTACGACTTCAGGTAAGAACTTTCGTTTTCTGTAAGGCTGAATGAGTTCCGCGAACAAGTACGATGCATACCAAAGACCGTTTGCTGCTATGCCGCGGTGATACTGCAGGGCATGGGAACGCTATGACGCTGATAAGGAAATCGAAAGGCTGGAAAAAGAAGAACTTGAAGAACAGCGGCTCAAGGCTGAGGTGAAGTCATTGCGTACTTACATACACGTGCAGGATAGCACGAAAAAATACCAACTACTTTTTCATTGCTCCATTTTGCAGCTGTTACTTGCACCTTCCTACCCTATGGCCCAGTCTCCTATGTCGAAGTGCTCCGACCCAGGGTTTATCAGAAAAATTGTACGTAGTAAGGTTTCGTCCATCCTTCTCTCGACTACATACCTCCCCCGGATTGGTTTAGCCTCTCAATAGTCTTCGAGGTTGCGGTATCATAAACCACCGGGGCGACCAGTCTCTCGTACACGATAATGTGTGCTACGTTGGTCGAACGTTCAGCACGTGTCATCATCATGACTTGGCAGAGGACATGCACGGGTCTGCTCACAACATATGTATCCAATAACAGGCAAGAGTTGAAGCAAAAGTCACGGTTGAGCAAAACCGACTAAGACGAGCCAAGAAAAGAGAAGATCAACTCCGCGAGGCAGGAAAAGCCCGGTACCAGGGAAACCTCTCTCCGTTCGAGAAAAGGCGTGCAGCGGAAAGGGAACGCATCAAGGGCAACGAGTCTTTCAAGGTCAGGGGTATGCACCTGTTCGTCCAACCTCTATTCGGGGAGCATTTCAGCTACCCTGCAACGTAGGTGAAAGTATTTCCGTCTACAGAGTAGATGTTTAGATGTTTACCCAAGCAAGCATTTTTCTCTATGCAGAGAAAGGCAACCTTGTTGTTTGGGCGCCCGCCTTGTTGAAAGGTTGCGGCCACGTCCATACACCACACTAGCCATTCAGTTGATGAGCGTGTAAAAGGTTTTCCGAGTCCCTTGCCGACTGTTTTAATCTCCATAACTCTCGCCGCTATCATGTCTTTAGGTCGAGGAGTACGACGAGGCATTCCGATGTTACACGTGCTCTCTCGCACTAGACGATTCGAACCCAAGGGTGTACAACAATAGGGCCGCGACCGCACATCACTTGGAACGATTTGATCAAGCAGAGGAGGACTGCACAAGGTCAGGGCGAGCATATCGTGCTGTCTCTTTATCTGCTTGAGCCAACTAGGTTCGGTCAAGTGCCAAGATCCGAATGTATCAAGAAAGTTGGCCTTTTAGAACGTCCACGTCAGTTGGACCGGTACGAACGTTACAAGGTGCTGAGCAGCGACGGAACAACTACTGGTGGTGCCTTTGCTTGTTCGAACATATTCCCCTGCTATAGGGCTATTTATCTGGACCCCGCCTTCAAGAAAGCCTGGATGCGGCGGGGAATGGTTCGCCACAGCCGTGGGAAGTACACGGGCTCCGTAGCTGACTTCACGGAGGCTCTCCTTTTGGATCCAAACGACAAGCACGCCAAGAAGCTCCTGAAGCACAGTGCTGCGAAAGAACGGGAGGTAAGCTGACAACCCCCTCCTTATTGAGCAGACGCATTTTGTATTTGTTTGGTTGTAAGGATACAGTAGTCAAGGCTCAAAAGAATTTCAAGCAATATTCTCGAGCGTCCTTGCAGTGCCGTCCTGCTTCCCTCTAGAACCTGGTGTTCTGTGTTGTCTCGCTTCGATCTCGACAGAATGTTCGCTATGCACATACATCCAACTTCGAAGGTGGAAGGAGAAGCTGCTGCTGGACAGATGCAAGCAAAGCTTAAGAAGCCGGGGCGAATCCTCATCGAGGAAGTAGACACGCTAAAGGTAGGCCCTTGTTTGTACGTATCGTTGAGCATCTGTGAGTGGCGAAACAAATGAACCACGCACCGTGAGGACTTATACAGACTCGGGAGAAGCAGCTGGTGTACGAGTCGCGCAAGGAGATGCACAATCGTTGAACTATTGTGTTTCGAGGTTGATATATATATTTTTCCTTGTTGGCAAGTTTACTGCTGTGCACCTACGTGACGACCGGTTTTATGCTCGCGTCTCTGGCTCATTGTTCCAGGAGGAGGATGAAGAACACTCAATGGTGTGCATTCCTACAACAAGTGCGGCCATAGCTCCTCCTACTCCCGGAAACCAGAAGACCCTGATTGCCCATGGCTGGATGGAAGTCGAATGAGAAAGACTCTGTTTTTGCTCGTTTCTGTTGTGCGTATACGTATAAGTATCAATTTACCCACCTCGGTGGTTGGATGCGAGACGGCTCAGGATGTGGGGCGCCCAGATTTGACCACTGTTGGCTGGATACCTTTGAATACGACCAACTTTCGGTCGATGCGAGCGAATCAAATGGGGAGCAGCTTCCATCAAATGTATCCGAACGTACAACAGAACTAGACCAGGGTGATACTCTTTGGCCAGATGTGTTGCCTATCCAGTGTCTTGCTTGTGCTTTTCATGCACGCGTTAGACCAATGCCTCGGCTTCTTCGTATCGGCTTGAAAAGTCCAAACACCCGACAGGTGTTTTGGCGTGATTTCGTTTTACTTCTAGTACACACGTGTTCATGTGGCAACTTGTTCGTGAGGTGGCCCGCTCGTAAGCAACATCGTTTGTGAACGAGGCTCGAAACCTTGTAGGCGCGACCGACGGTGTCGCGTTCGCCATCGAGAGCAATGCACAACGTGACCGTGCTATCCAACGCTTTGTTTACGCCCGCCTACAATCCGTATTTGGTTTTTACTCCGTTCGTGTCTTGTTTACTTGCATTAAGTTGTGTCATGGCTCGTGTGCCCTAAAAAGTAAGAAGCGACGCGCTTCACTTCTCGTTGGCTCGGGGAAGTTTATTTTTCTCCCCAGTTCAACCAGCAAAGCATTCCCTCTTGTTGGTATATTGGCTCAGCGTACGGCGAAGGGTACAACGGGATGCGGATTGGAACTGATTTGCGACCGAAGTCTCACGCATGGACGATTGGCCGCTGTTTTGAAGCACGCACACAATACGCTGACGTCCGCGTCAGGTTGCGGTCGGGAATTTAATGCAGTATGTCGTGCGGGTGCAAGAAACAGCCATGCGTATCACCATGGCATGGATGTTGTAATACGTACAAGAGGAGGGAAAATACCTGCGCCACGCAATGGTGTATAATCTGTAACGCGAAACTTTAGAATAATTTGCAGGAGCGGAAGAGAACCGCTGTCTCAAGTACTCGCCAGGTTCCCAAGCTGCCTGGAGATGACCCCAGCGACTGATCCTGCGAGGTTCAACAAGTTGTAGAGGCGCCTGTCGGGTTCGCCAATGTTCTGTCGGGACGGTAACTCAGAATCACACCTTCCACTGATTCCATCTTGAGCGCCCACCGCCCAATTACTTCATATATAAGGAGCAACGGTTTCAACGTGACTGAGCGCTATCACCTGCGGAGCCCTCAAAAGTATCCGTCCGTACGACTGTACTGCTGTTGTAGTTGCAGATTCGTAGCGAAACTCACGGTTTTCGCCGGTGTTGGCTTAGAGTTCAGAAGAGTGGCGGATGAACGAGATACGTAGGTCGATCTCCGAAAAGGTCGTGGCATCCACCACATTTTCAGCGTTGACATCTGCTCTTGGAGTAGAATCACCAATTCCTGAAGAGAACTGTGGACGTCGGTTCCCTACGGATGACACAACAATTTCCGGGGTGGCCTGCGGTCTCACGGAGGAACGGGGGGGGGCGTACTCCTGAGTTTTTCATGCCTTAGCGGTTAGGCCATTGACCACGCGTCCTCGGGGGACGGAGCATTGTTCCCGTCCCACAGGACCGATCACCGAAAGCCAATCATTCCTTCTACTTTGCCAAAGGTGGCTCGAAAAAACGTTTTCCCTACCATATCCATCCTATCGATATCACCTCCCGCCTTTTCAACCCACTTCCTATGTCCCAGTACAGCTACCGTCCTCTCGTGCCTATACCATTGTTGTTGTGTTGTTGCTGTTGTTGTTCTCATCACATTAATAACCGTTCCGGTCTCCGCTCATTACCTTTACTGGTCCAACTGACGCGGACGCCTTCCGTGGCCACAAGCCAACCAACCCAAAAGGGGATACACCATTCTAGAATATATGAAGAATAAAAATGGACCCCAGAAGAGTCCAGCAGGGCGCGAATTGGTTTCTACCCAAACGAAAACAAAAACTAACCAGGATACAGACGATCGACCCCGGGTCAAAAAGTACGATGGAAAAAGAACGAGAGAAAGACTAAGGAAACAAGAACGGAAGATAGACAGGTCCCTTCCAACGCTCCAGTCCACCGGAAGAACAAAATAGGCAACTACTACCGCGACATCAAACCGATGAATGACGCTTACAACGACACCATCTATTAAGGGGCACTGCGCAGGGGTGGGAGGGTGTGAGGGGGGGCGTACTCTTGTGTTTTGCATGCCTTAGCGGTTAGACCATTGACCACGCGTCCTCGAGAGGACGGAGCATTGTTCCCACAGGACC